>KZ308967.1:107296-147823 GCA_000376725.2 Ladona fulva
TATATGTGTATACGTGAAATAATATATACGTAAAATATTAAATCTATTAATCTGATGTGGCCAAAGTTAACTATGTGGAATGAAATAAAAGGTTAGTTTTTCCTTGGATATGAAATCTCACGTTCTGAGATCACTGCAAAGCAACTGAATTAATGCTTGAGCTAATTGGCACTGGGAAAAGAGACTACAATATGAAAGATTTTGTACAAGTGCTGGGAAAATACCCATTTTTCGAACTTCCCGATGAAACTTACGCATGGAATATCTAGTAGAATGAGTCGGAAGTTAAGTCCAAGTGTCGGGATTCTCAATCCGGAAGCATAGTCTGGGTGACAGTCTTTACGGAAAAACGATTTCATATCCTTTTTCTCTCGGCCTTTTTCGGGAAGGCATTCTCCGCCTCGATCTTTTCTCCTCTAATATCGTCTTTTATTTTCCCATTAGTAAGATGTCTCTTCCCTCTGTCTTCTGGAAAGAACTTTCTACCCTTGAGTTCAGCTCCATTTTCCCATTTCCATTGCGTCAATTATTTTTTATTTCACCTATTCCTATTTTCCATTTCCCATCCAAAGCAGCAGTTTATAGCCTCCGGAGTAAATTCCAGAAACATTTGTTTTCCTCTACACGGACGAAATTGTGTTCTTTTGATGCAAAAATTCTCCCAGCAATTTCATCGATATTCCCTAACCACCAGTTGCTACATTTCTAACTCATGCCCAATAATTAATGGCATATCCAATAAATCTCAGGTATTGCAGATGCTCAGGGCAAACTCTTCTTCTCCGTGCGGTCATATTGTAGCCCACTCTCCTCGTTAATTGCTGAACACAATCCTTTACATTCCACCTTGTAATAATTGCACGTCTACCCTGTTTGAAGCCGGAGGTTAGACTGCCTGCCAGATCGTTATGGGCAGTTTTTGCTTCCTCTTTAATACACAAAAAAGGTACATTGTAAATCATGATTATATTGATAGTTTAAAAAAGGATTGATTCACAGTAATCATAGATTAAGTCTTTCCCTTTTTCTCCTCCCTCTCTGAGGGTATCTCCTAGCATCATCAGTCTTTGGACAGTTGCCATTTTCTTTGGCTACTTCACATAAAATTCATCGAAGCATTGGAGATGAACAATATCGAGGCATTGCAACATTGTCGCAAATTCTTGCGGTTAAAATGGAATTACTGTCATCAATGTTGTTCAAATTCTTTCAAATAACATATGTTTTGAAGTGAAAAAGCGTACTTCGTAATTTACGGATGAAATTGAACCGTCTTCTGATTAAAATAGAGCTGTTTTTGATTTGTTGGAGAATGGCCATCCAAGTTTTACTCCATCACCCGCTCTTCTTTTACGTGCGAAGTATTCTGCTCAGGTACAATGAACACAGGTCCGGCCATCATTCAACGACAGCACTTCCTTTATCCCTCCGGAAGTCCCTTCGCGTTCGGCTTAAGTCCAAGATCCGAATCCAAAGGGCTACGGTCCATCGGATTTCCGGTAATACAAACAGTAAGAGACAAATGGGCGCTTCATTTACTTTCGGAAGTGGTTGTCTTTCCGCTCACATTCATAGAAAAACGTAAAATGTAACGTCGCAGCGCGGTTACCGTGCCACAGCTAAAAGCATTTTTATGCGGATTTTTTATTTTTAAATCCTTTAGCCTCAAAGGCAAACCGATTTTATAACCCTGCAGAGGAAAGGGTGTATTCATGAGATAGGATTAAAGGGAGACGTCTCTTGGTTGCCCAAAACCAGGCTAACTTCGACTAACCGACGCATTCTTTAGATGAGAGGTCCCCTTCCTTTTTATCTGTTATACTCACGGAGCTGAAGATTTTTAAATATAAAAATAACAGTAAATAGTTTAATGAGTGTACTGAGTTGAATAAATGTAAAGTTTTCATTAATGTAAGGGTATAAGCTCAAACGATAGATGTTAAGGTCTATCTTAATAAGGTCTATCCTAGTTGGAAAGACTTAAGTTTTCTATATTAAAAATATATATAAAGACTATGAGCATATTTGACGAAAAACTCTTCAAAATATTACTTACAGATTATCTTAAAAAACCTTATCTTAATAAATGCCAAGGAAGGCTTGTTAAATCATACATTTATACTTATCGTTAAAAGTGAGTTTATAAAGCATTTGAGAATAAATTCAATTTATATGTATGTATGTGAGTAGGAACACACAAAAACATACGTTCCCGATAAAAGACGAGACGTTTGTGAATGACAATGAAATAATTAGATAACGATTAGAGTTAACAGTTGAATTTTCCCTCCAAACTGAACTTCTTATGTAATATAAGTAAAATTCAACTCCAGAATATTTACAAATTTTATTACAGATTTCCATTTATTTCATATTATGGGCAGGTTTACTTTATTGTTATTTTAAATGTATTTCCAAACGTTACAACGTTGTCGAAACCTGGTTAGGACATAGAGCGAGGCGAACCGGCTGTTCCTGACTTCTAGATAACAATTTCGAAAATCGATTCGTATTACGCTAAATTTTTAGTGTCTGAACCTCAAAATATCAGTGTTAGGGAGAAGGCGGCAAGGGTGGAACCGCTTATTTTTTCTTACCTCAGAACCTCTCGAATTCGCCGTTTTCGTATTTTAATAGTTATCATATATATACAAATGTCTGTCCGTCCGTCCGTCCCCATATTTATCTCTAAAACGGCTTGACTTAGAGATCTGAAAAAAACTGCATTGTGTTTCTACAATGCTGAAACTCCCAGAAAAACTATTTTAATATCTATAAAGACCTGGGTTCGAACCCAGGAGCACAAAATACGTTTCGATAAGAGATGTAGGTAAATTACGTTTGCATGACTTGTAGAGGTCGTTTCTTTTACAAAATTAAATTAGAAACAATGGTCCTACGAAATCGAGACAAGTGTCACGAGAAAGGAAAATAATCATAAAATCTTATTTTAGTCGTGAACCGTTCATATAAATTCGAAATTGCGAGAACTTTGATAAAATATACGTAAAATTCGTAAACTTTTTCGGATAAAAACAACCCATCCCTTTAACGACCAAGGCAATTGTTGAACATTCATTTCACGAGTTTTCCCATATAAATGCACGGGGAAAATCAGTTAGTATACTTTTCCATAAGAAATGTACGTAAAATAGGTTTTCGTTACCTGCAGAGAGTGTTTCGTTTACAAAATTAAATTAGAAACAATGGTCCTACTAAATCAAGAGAAGTGTCAAAAGAAAAGAAAATTATCATAGATTCTTATTTTAGCCGTGAAATATTGATTGAAAATTCGAGGATTTTGATAATACACATGGAAATTTCGTACAATTTTTGGGAAATAAACAACCCATCTCTTCGACGACTGAGACCAAACAAATTAAGACTAAAAGCTGTATTACTGTAACAAATTTTCAAAAACGCATCGGAAAAACTTGAACTTTATAATTCATATGAACGTAGCTCACGGCAATATATGGACAACCATTTACAACAGATGCTGGCTGATTACTAGCGCAGGGAATAAATAACCGATCCCCAAAAATATATCGAGGAAATTTTTCATCAAATATAAAGTTAAGCGAAAAAAGGAAATTTATCAGTCAGAAAGAATGTTATGAATGAAATACAGCAGAGAACGTAAAAGTTTGGATTTTGAGATTAAATATGGGACAGCAAGGCAGCCTAATTTAAGTTTATAACTTAAGTTATAGAGACTGCAAATTCTATCCTAACGCTCGGACCTGCAATAATTGGCAAAAAGAGGCCACATTTTTGGTAATGAATAACGCTCCTTTTACATGAAGAGTTTGTTCAAATAATCTTCAAACTCAAAATATATTCCTCCAAAGAGAGTCTACGTTATACCATAAAAAAGGAACGAAAAAGCCGTAAGCACTCTAAATATAATTTTAATAGTAATCTACACTATCATCCTATATAATTATAATAATTTGCAAGTCAATCCTGAATTAATTACAAGTGAGATCATTGTTGTTCATAGTCCGAGAGTAAAATAGTTTTATTAATCACACAACTTTGGCAATACTTTCCTTATGATACGGATGATTGCAACGTATAAATGTTTTAAGAAAAATTTTGGCAACGTTGTAATGGCCATCACCCACTTTTAAATTGCCATTTATTACATAAATGTCAAATAATTTCCATAAACAGAGTAAGCTTACCTTTAATACTTAATTGAAAATGAGAACAAATAAAATTAACTTAATAAGTATTGACCTCAAATGAATACTAATTAACAGCATTTAATCCATTATAAAAATTAATCACTTACTCTTTAATCTGTTTTGAATATTTAATTTATAAATTTACTCATTTAAACTATTCCAGCAGAAGTTAATCAGCCAAATTTGAAAGGACTGACAAAAATTTGAAACTGGTAACGCTGTATAAGGTTGCATTACACAGCACAGTTTTCCCTTCGTGACATTTTCGAGGTAACTTAACCAGACAAACTTTAAACATGACAAAGATTGGATATAATGAGATGTATTCAGGAAGGATAAAAAAGTTTCCTTGATTGAGGGCAAAGGCACGATGCAATTTAAGGAAAAGATACATATCCAATTCTTGGAATGCATTGATGACGTTCACCCCAAAGCAGGACAGCTTCACGTATTGTGCGATCCCTTCTCGATAATTTCAAGGTTTTCTCAGTTCAACTTAGAAGCCACTGAGTTTACATGCGAATCCAACTCATTCGTGCACACTCCTCCGAAAATGGGGCGGTTGAATTTGTTAACACTGATAACAAGGGAACTTTCTAAGCTCTTGCCTCAGGTGGTGCGTCCAGAGTTTCATTGCTTTATCCTGGACTACTTGGATAAGCGGAAAATATACCATTGTGCTTTGGACATCTAGATGAGGCGGATAAAATCTCACAGAGTCGGAAAGGTATTTGAGGGTCTTCAGAGGACAGAAATGTTCTTGGTCATAACTTGCATAAAAGGGTACGGTATTTCAGAACGGGACTGTAATGCTTTGTAGTACAGCATGTCATAGCATCGCTATCATCAAGTTATTCAATTATCCTCTTCGGTGATTTCCAGATTTATATTTAAAAGATATTTGGTGACCCCGGTACACCACTACCCGGTTACAGCCATCAATTACATAAAGTTGAACAGGGATTGAAAAGAATCGCTCTTCATCTCGACCTTACATTAAAAGGAAAAGTATTTATTGAAGGGGCAATCTCGGAATATAGGTATAATTGAATAGAATTTGGTGAGCGATTTAGGATTATTTAGGTTTCGCTCAATTCGGCGAAAGACTACTCACAGGAGAGACAACAAGGAAACGAAATGGAATTGATTCAATTAACGAGGAAACGAAATTTGTCTAACGGACGGTTCATTCTGCAGATAGTTTAAATTATATCTGAACTCAATTACACCGGTCGCCAGCATTAAGAATGAAGTAACTGGTAGGTCCAAAAGATATTCTAATCTGTAAAAAGTGAGAATTTGTAAGTTTAAGTAATTTCCTAGAGACAAAATTGGAAAGAATTTAGATTTGTGTTCATTTGTTAGATAGAGAGATATTTTAATGATATTTAGCTGAAAACCAAAAGTTCTTACACAAAAACTGGGAGGACTGCTTTGACCTCATTCAACAAAACGTTATAATTGTTTAAGGAAAGGTGAATTTCTTTGCATGATGAAGTCATGCAACTAATCCCACAGGAATAACAAGTGTGAAAAAAAGAGTTTGGAGCCATCTTCGATGGACCCTCCGCAGTACACCAGTTACACCAGTCCCATCATAGTCCACGAAATTGAAGGAGGGATCGTTCTGTCGTGGTAGCTTAGAGGACAGAGCACCCGCCGGAAAGTGGGAGACCCGGGTTCAATTCCCGGCTGCGGCAGACTTTTTCTCTTTCAATTTCTCCATCTAAATTCAAAGCATGTGAACCATGCGTTTCTCGTCGCTTTATCACGTTATTGTAGTTCAGTGGACGCGGCATGGTAGTTCAGTGGTTAGAATACCTGCCCGGAAAGTGGGAGACCTGGGTTCGTCCCAGTCATGTCGCTATTTTTCACACTTGTTATTCCTATGTTATAATTGTGTTGAAGAAAGAAACTGCTATTGCAGTCATTGAAAAGTCTCCCTCCACTTCGGAACTGCTGTTGAGAGTTCCTTTGAATATTAAGCGAGGATAATTTTCAAAGGGAAGGAATCAAAAATTGAAATCTAAGAAAAGAAAATTTTATGACATCGACATTAGAATATAGCCTAAACGAAAAGCTAAAATAAGAAAACTGTACTTTTAGTATGTAATGTATTACCGAATTTATAATATGTAAAGTTGCTGCTGGGGAGAAATTTTTTTCCTAAGTTACTACTTAGGTTTTTTACATCCTCAAATTCTTCTTAAGTTTTTCTCTCTATTTCTATTAACAAATTTATTCATGTTTTAATAATAACATTGACGACAGGTTAGATGGAAGAAGAGACTTTTTAGTCTCAATCTCGCCTTAATAAAGACCTTAATAATAATAAATTAAATAACATTAAATATATTCCTAGCATCTCTGTCGTGACACCACTTGCGCTATTCCAAAACTTTGATATAAAAAGTGCAAACCTACAAAGTTTAATACACTAAACAGAGTAGATGTTACCCTGTCAAATCCTTTTGTAAGGATGAAAATACTTTGTAATTTTATAAAATTATTTAGGAACAGACAAGATTTTATTAAATGTAGCAAATATTTTGTACAATGTCAGTACAATTTGAGTATTTAACTTCAGAATTAAGCATTCCATGCAAACGGTTTCCCTTCCGACGCATTCACTATTTAAACCTTCATTCCTTTCAGCTTTTAGAGAGAAAAGCAGAAAATATTGCATGGATATGCAAAGCAATTAACAAAAGCGCAACGTTGAGGATTCCTATTGATCTCGATCTCTGTTATTTTCATGGATAATTCTTTCGTTTAATACCATTTAAGTTTTATTGAAATATTTAAAAATTTCAGAAATCTTATCAGCTGCATACATCCACGTAAATTTAATAAGTAAAAAAATAAAGCATGTCAAAATCATCACGTTCAGTTTTCCGAAGTTTTTGTTATGAGTTTTCTCAAAAATATTGCAAGCGATTGAAAAAGAACGGAAGCTCTCTGTGAGAAGGTATAGTTATTTTAAGTAATGATGAAAACTGTACAGAAAGAAAACTTTCAATTCCGGGCACTGGAGTTTAAGATATAATGTGATGCAATGATTGGATATTAGAACTTCGAATACTTTGCTGCGAGCAACAAAAAATGTACTCTTTGCATAGAAGCTGTTAAATTCTTTCCAGTTTAGTAAAACTATTTGGCCAATCTATAGCATTTATCAATTTTGGATTTTGAATAAAATTAGACCTTGTCGACCGATTACATCAATGAAAATATAAAAACGGTGGCCGGTATGATTTGGCCCAAATGATTTGTATCTCTCTGCAAAATAATCATAGTTATAATGTAATGATAAGTGCACAAATTTCGTTTTGTTGCCAAACTTTCTATCTATCTATTCTAACTATCTATCCTCAGAAACGGTTATAACTTAGTTGACCATCGCTCACCTGCCACCGAACTGTTATATTACGTTTGTTTAAATCTTCTCCGTATGATTTTCGTGAATACGCTTCAATAACAGCTCACCCTGGGTTACTTGGTAACGGGCTAATTGATAATACAGTTTTATGAAATACTGTTCGTAAGAATCAATTGCGTTTCCCTGTTTGGGGGTTATATACCTCTTATCTACGTTTCGTAATTTGAGCAGTCCTTCATAATCTGGTTATTAAGATAAACGTAAGAGTCTAATCAGTTTATAACTAATGTAATTAACACAGGGCGGTATGCTAATTAAATATGCTTTAGATGTATTATTGCACCTCGGTATCAAGATTTGGGAGACTGTATAACTTGGCATCTGCTTTACAAAAATTCACCTTTAAAATATTGCCTAACGAATAGTGAAAAATTCAAAAAAAGAAATATATTCTTAGAGGTTCTTCCAGATAAAAATTTTAAGGTCTTGTTAAATGGATGCTTCCTTTCACTCCTTTTCCAATTATTATTAACTCTTTTCCTTTTCTAAAATGAAGAAGTCCTTAGGATTTTCTACTGGCGATCTCCAAGTCGAATATTGTGAAGCTCCACGAAAGACAGCATGGATTTTGTATTGGATCATAGTAATATTTAACTTTCATTAATCGAAAAAATTCTTGCTAATAAATGTCACATAATTGCGAAATTTTATGTGGGTATCCTTTCTCTCATGATCGAAATTTTTAATTAATGACGTTCTTTTCTTAGATAACCGATCAGTTATAATGGATGAGAGAAAATTTAACCTGGGAAATGATATTTCCCATTTACTTAATGTTGATGGATTTATGAGCTTGAAGTGGAGGGTGATTTGCCGCTGTGGAGTTAAATAGTTGATTGCTAATCAAACACATGGAAGAAACAGTTGCGTTGACGGAAGTCTTACATTAATAGCTTTCGGAAGAGTGGGGTTGACCAAAATTAGGAAATGTTTGATTAGTTTCCTCCTCAGAGGTCTCCAAGTTTATCCATAAAGAAAGAGAGTATCAAAGTATCTGCAGTGTTTTCAAATTGGAGGAGGACCGCCTTCTGCGGAGTTTTTAACGGTTTAATTCCGATCTCTCGCCAGCTCTCCCTCCTCACTAGCTCTTTCCTCTTCCCGGAAATCTTGATTAATCCCTTCCTCTCCAATCTTGTTTCCCAGTCTTGCGCTCCGCAGCTTCCTTTCCCACTATTCCTTTTTGGAAAAGAATCACGAAATAAGGGGTAATCTTCTACGTCAGTACAGCTTGCGAGAAGCTGTGAACATTTCTGACGAGATTATTTTGCCTTCAAAGTCGCCTCGCGTCAGCTCGGTGCGACGTAAAATGTGGGACTCACTCTCTTGAGTGAGATACATTCCGCGAAGTAAATTTCTCAATTTTCTCGCTTGGGATTTGATCAATAGGATGGGAAAGATAAGAGAGTCGAGCATTAGTACGAGGAAGAGAAAACTTTTCTATTTTCAGACGTCAATTGTTGGCCTAGAATTAAATAAGACACGCTATTACAGGAAGAAATAAATCGATTTTGCTGAAGAACTTGAACCAACCATATCTATTTGGATGGGTTAAGTTCGAGGGATTGTGTTTGGAAAGGAAAAGAAAAAGAATTTATCCAATCTCTACGTGGCGCTGTTGGTGACAAAGTACACCTTTTCTGCGTTGGGAATCAAGATAATATTGTTATAGAGCCCGCGATAAATTCGTGGGAATGAATACAGGTTGAAAATGATGGAAAGGAAAATTTGAACTCTGTAAATATATTAGTTGCTCGGTCGTGAGAATCTCGTAAACAAAATGGAAAGTGAATAAATACGAATGATTTGGGACTCTGAGAGTTTGAAGAATTTCGGGAGCGAGGAGAACGAACTGGAGAAGGTGAGCTAAGAAATTTACGTTCTCTAAAAACGGAGTATTTCAGGGTCGTGACGTGAGTTAGTGTGCGAGCTACTCAAGGTAATTATACCGCTGACCTTTGCTGGAGAAAGGGTGAATTCAAAAGATTAAATCAAACAACGTTCGCTTCGAACGGTGATTAGAAATGTTTAAAGCGAAAAATTGGCTAATATTTATAATGCTGCGAAAGGGAAATTTCTGCCTGCACGAACGATGTTATTATTACAATTATTCTGTTGTTTTTTCTTAGAGTAGTTGTCAAGGATTTGAAGAACTTTCCATGTGTTTTTGAGATTTTCTAGGTTGCTGATAGATGGTTTTAATTTAAGTTTGGTTAATAATAATAGCTATTATGTCTTTATTTGGGCTTATCGTAGCCCTCAAAGACCAGGAATGGAGTTTACCTCAATGATTTAGCCGGAGAAAGGATATTGGTGAGTGGATCTTTTCGCCACTTTCGGAATTGTTGAATGGACAGGAATGAAGAATAATTGTATGAGAGGAGGGATGTTTTAATAACGGTATAAAAGCTATCTAGAAATCATTGAAACATATGCTTAACTTTCAGTGCTGTATCTATTTACCGCAGGTCTTCCCCAAAAGTCAATGGGGAGAGAGAATGATTTCCGTTTGCAAATGATGACTTAAAGAAAATGTAAATGTCAAATAATAGCTTCTTATATTCGAGAGCGATGTTCTTTTGCGTTAGTTTGACATCTTGAGTATGCGTGTAATGTATGGGATAAGTATTGTATAAATTCATGTAATAAGTGTTGTATTCTGCCTTATCCTGCCGGTAAGTGTTGTATTCGAGAATTGCGTTTTGCGAAGAATTGCTAGAATAAATCACTGAGCGTCACTCAGATGCATCAGGACGCAAAATAGGAATATTTAGAGGCAAGAAGATTTCATCAAAGGATTAATTTACTGGATAAATTTAGAGAAAGTACGTTCACAGATGATGTAGTCAATTTAACGTGTTCACCATGCTACATAGGCCGTTCCCATACTGTAAGAAAGATGAGAGAAATAGATGCTAGAACCAATCGATTCAAGAACTCGTTTTTTCCGCGAACGATTAGGGAAATAGAGTCATGGTGCATGCACCCCCTGCCACATGCCGAAAGGCGGCTTGCAGGGTACTTATATAGTCATAGGCATGGATAATATTTAATAGAATTCTTATTTCCTGAAAACTGAGTAAACATTTTGTAGAGCTGGCAACTAAAACTGCAATTATTTTTTATTTATTTGTATTTACGTTGCATTTTGGCCATCTGGCCAAGTAGCAACGCTTGAAGGAGTCTAATATAAAACTTAATGTTGATGATAATTGCCCATAGACGGGAGAAACACTCCTTTTAAAACCTCCCGTAGGCGATAATTACATACAAAGTTTACAATTTAGACAGTAAGGGTAACATAGCACAATAAATCTTTGGTTATTTGTAAGATATAAAAACTATGAAGTGATTCAACATACATGGCAGACTATATAGTGATATACGAAGTAGACGTTAAATAAAAAAGAAAAATAGAAAAAATTATAAAAAAATAAAAATGCAGAAGAGGAGAATACGATCGTTTGGCGTTGGTATGAAAGTTTCTCCAGGTAAAACGTTTCATTTCATAAGGCCCCTATTAATGAATGAGTATTTTGCTATGTCTGTTTTCTTCTTGCGCTCCTTGATTTTTAAACTATGATTTCCGCGTCCAACATAACTATGAAATTAAATTTGGAACCCAGTTCATCCCATTCCTCTTCGTTGCTCCATGTTTTGTACATTCCAGTTAATCTAAATGTCTTCCTTCTCGATTATAGTGATTCCCACTTCAAATGTGCTAGCATTTTACTTACACTTTCGACTTTATTGTGTTTACCTACTACTTACCTAGTCGCCTTTCTTTGCACGCCTTCGAGTTTCTTAATAAGGCCCGTTTCGTGGAAATCCGAAACACTCGTTGCATATTCTACACTCGGCCTAACCAAGGATTTGTACGCTATTTCCCTGTCACCCTTCTCCTTTCTCCACTCCTTTTCAGGTTCCTCATTACAAAGTGAAGATTTCTGTAACACTTAGCAATAATGTCCTGAACGTGCTTTCCCCATTTAAGATTTCCAGTTGGCTTAATGCCAAGATATTTGCCATTAGATATGACATGGATGTTTTCGTCATTTAAGGAGTAATAATACAGTATTAGAGTCTTATGAATGATATAAATTACTACTAAACATAAAATATTAATGTTAAATGATAATAAATTGGGTTGAGGTGATTTACTTATATATTGTTGGGTATGATGATAGGTCTCATAAATATATATCTTAGCAATGATGGATATCAATATCACCCGACGCACGGGTTTGGTATAAACGTAATCAATTAAGGTCATTGTTGAAAGCAGGTAATGACAGCATGGTTAGTTATTCTGTAAGAGAGAATTAAAATTTTAGTTAAATGGGAAATTGATGAAAAATCAATATAAATCTATCGCGTATTTTAAGCAATGACTACTGCGAATGTTTCATTTATGAAACTCACATGTTTTATTTTCAGGAAATAATTTGTGTACGTGAATTTATAAAAATAGATTGCTTAAAGAATTGTCGATTCAGAAGCAACTTTGAGTAATTGAGACTAATTCAGCCGAAGTTCCTAACACTGGAACTAAAAAATGAAGAATTTCTCAATTAAGCTCAGTGCCATAGACCTTTTAGAATTTAAAGATATTTTTAATAAAAATATTAATTTTTGCTCGCAGAAATTTCTGATTAAGATTAAAAATTTATGTTTATTACCTTAGGTTACGTTACGTGGAATTTTTCGGTATCTAGCGAATGAATCAGGAAAATGAATCTATTGCTTAAGATCGGATGTTAGGAATTCCTTCATAGTAGGAACTTTAATTTAACGAATCTATAGTCTTTAATAGGTGACACCATGGAAGTTATCTTCAAAATTTCATAGAAAACTACGTAATTATACCATGAAGTTAAATTCTCTACTGATTTTAAAGCCAGTTTAATTATGGTGATAGGTCTAAAGTATATCGAGATAGGTCGAGAAAATAATTTTGTCTTATTTCCACAAATAAATAATTAACACTACCGGTTTAGACGTGTTCACGTCATTTCCAGGTGTCGAAGAGGACACGAAGAAACAGGAGTGTGAATTATTTATTTGTGGAAATAAGACAAAATTATTTTCTCAACATAGTGTTTTTTCGATTCTTGAATATATGAACCTATTAGAAACGTAATAAATGCAGCCAAACAATGTACCGATTCTCTTTACGTAGACTATGGTGCATTATTTCTTCATGTGTATATATTTAATAACTTTCATGAATTTCATGAAGACTTTATAATAAGAATGTAAGTATATCGTTTCCTCCAAAACGGAAAGCCTTCTTCTCTGATGTAACTTTGAAGAAAATGACTGTTTGATTGATGATGACGAAGAGGAAAAAACTTTCCATTCGGAGGTTTTCTACCGCTCGATTCCTTCGTAGAATACCCGAATGGAACTTACTTGGAATGTTAACTTTTGAACTAAGTCTACGTAATAATTATGTGACATTCCTGGCAGATCAAAATATTCCTCCAATAATGTTAGCCTCATGGATAATGCACCTTTAAATGATGAGTTTGAATAAGTCTTCAAAAGAAGCTTTTTGATATTTAAACATTGATATTTTACCCATCATCAGAGGCCATCCATAAACGGATCTTAGGTTTTTTTTTGAGGAGGCGTTATTCATCGAAAAGTTTGGTTGTCGGCGACATTAAAGTTACAGAAGTAGCCTGGCGTGGGAAACTTCCTTTTATTGTTTCCTAAAATCAAGATTAACTTCAACTGTTACTGAACGCTCGTTGAGAGTCGGAGCTAAATCATGGTAAGAACTTTGCTCCGCAGGATAACCCAAATCGGATTCTGCTGATTACCATCAAACCCAAGAAACGCCTCCAGAAACAAGTAATCAAAAATATACTATAAATAAATTATAGAATTCATAACAATATAGTGGTTTATGATGTTAAAAATATAAGGAATAAATGTAGTTCCAGCATAAATTTAATAAGTGTAGTAAAAATTTCCGAAAATAAGCGGAAAAGATTTAAGTAATACGTGCCAATTTAAAAGATTTTAAACAATTCGAAATATTCAGACATTAATAGCCAGTTTTTCTGACTCTTGGAAAGTTAGTCTATGACTCAGTGATCCGACCATAGTTACCAACATAAAAAGATCTGAAAATTTGGAAAGGAGAGGAAAGTAAATTACTTACCAGCAATCTCCCGCAGAGGGGTTGGCGGAAACTTTGGGAAATTATACACATAAATTCAAAGTATCGATGGTTTCATCATTTTATGGAATGTAAAAACTTTCCTGAATAAGAAAACATACTGTCCATGAGAGTGTGAATGTATCCAACTAAATCCAATGTATTGAATGAGTATCGACTCGAGAGCTTTTGAAAGGGTTCATTTAGATCAGTTAGGATTAGGTATACGCTCAGGGTAGGGTGATCAAGAGAGAAGATATTTGCTTCCCATCTCTATGAAACACTGATAATAAATCGTTGCACTATCCGCTCGAACGTGGTAGCCAAACAATTTCCACTGCGATGGAAATTTCGCCAAAGGATATTTTCCATTTATTCGTACGGTGTGCTACGTTAACGGAACTATGTACATCCCAACTTAGATACTTGAGCGTTAAAATAACTACAACGTCACAGAGCATTTACGTTGGATCCTATATTTCAATCCACATACCTCGCTGAATTAATCCTGATGATAGAAAAGCGCTGGACGAATGTGTAGTGATTGAGCAAACAGTCCCTCGTCTTTTAATGCACATTTCTGTTTCTTTCATAAGGCTTCGTTTGAGACGGATATTTAAGTACTTTATTTAACTTTACCCTCGAATAAAGTTTAAATCAAATTAGTATTTTGCTATGTCTGTTTTCTTCTTGCGCTCCTTGATTTTTAAACTATGATTTCCGCGTCCAACATAACTATGAAATTAAATTTGGAACCCAGTTCATCCCATTCCTCTTCGTTGCTCCATGTTTTGTACATTCCAGTTAATCTAAATGTCTTCCTTCTCGATTATAGTGATTCCCACTTCAAATGTGCTAGCATTTTACTTACACTTTCGACTTTATTGTGTTTACCTACTACTTACCTAGTCGCCTTTCTTTGCACGCCTTCGAGTTTCTTAATAAGGCCCGTTTCGTGGAAATCCGAAACACTCGTTGCATATTCTACACTCGGCCTAACCAAGGATTTGTACGCTATTTCCCTGTCACCCTTCTCCTTTCTCCACTCCTTTTCAGGTTCCTCATTACAAAGTGAAGATTTCTGTAACACTTAGCAATAATGTCCTGAACGTGCTTTCCNGGCAATTGGGAGACCCGGGTTCGATTCCCGGTCCCGTCAGACTTTTTTCAAGTCCATTCTTCCTTGGGATTTTTCCTGGGTGCGCACCATCTTGCGCCAAGTCATCTTTACCCATTTTAATTATTGGCATAAAATTCATTTCAATAACCGAATCGATTTCATAAGTTATCAGTTTCGTCTATTAGCTACTCTCCAATTAAATTAATTCTATCTTAATTGGAACAATGACATCAGCTATTATAAAAACATAACAAGTAAAAATTATTTTTAACTGAACTAAATGCAGTTTCATAATTTTATTTAAGTAACTAAAATTTTCGAGAGGCTAGCAAAGGAATTTCTGTTCTTTAAGGCATTTTTTTAATGTGATACGTTGATAAAATTTGCATCGAATCAGAATCAAATTCTACAATCATCACTATCAGCTCTTTAAGTACAGAAAAATGAATTTAATGAATTTGGATTTATAATCAAATCGATTACAACGGTTCTTCTAACTTTCAATAGTTCAATTTTTTTCAATTTAGTTCAAGGAAAAAGACATTACCATTAAAATACAATCCCAAATGAACCTAATTTAGTTGGAATTTTAATAAGTAATCATGGCAGGTATTACATTTTGAGTTTCATAATTATTTATGTCACTTCAACTAGTCACGTATTCAAGAATATATTCAAACTATTTTTCATTATGGTATGCCGTAAAGAATTTCATAATTAGGAAAGGAAAGGGGGATTAACCCAAGGATAAAAGAAAATGGAATTGGGACTTTTAGGTAACTATAACTGGGGAGAGGTTTATGCATTCTAGCACCCATCTCAAAGTAGAAGATGTGAGTTAGTGTCCTAGGTACGGCCGACTTTTTTACTTTCATTTATCCCTGATGCATCCAGACCCATGCCTAATCGGACCAAATTAAAACTCTCCTCTCCTTTGAAAGTGTTGAATATTGAGCTGAGAATAACCATAGTAAATCCCTATTAGGGTGTATATTAAGAACATAGTTATTAGAGAAAGTTAGATTTGTGGGTTAGTGATTGAAATTGTTGCGAATGGTATGTACCATGAATTCTACATTTGAGAGTTAAATGGCAATGAGAATTATTTAAAGCAATCAATTAAAGGAATCAACAACAGAATGACACCTGAGAGAAGAGCGAAAAAGAGGCTGACGAAAAAAATACAAACAATTTGAAATGAAAGAATGAAAGAACTGAAAAAAGGAACTCGATGATGAGAAAAGAGAGTGGTAAGGAGAGGGGAAGATTAAATGGAAAAATTAAAACCGTGCGAGGGAAGGTAGGTAGGATCCCACTTGAGTGAAAGGATCTTAGTTTAGGATTTATTTAGAAATTGAATATAAGTAGAAGGAAGGGGAAGATGACGGATGAAGAGAGGTTTTGGTTGAGGTGGCATTAACTTGATATCCCACGTAATCTGTTCTTTTTTTTTGGAAAAAGAAAAAAAAGACGGTTTTGATTTGTGGGATTTTAATAGGATTTTTTGAGATTTTTTAAGAAGGGAATAACGAAAGAATTCAGATTGGATACTCATTGGTAAACAATTTCACTCGAAGCGTTAACATCCTGTAAGTGTATCTCATTCTTTGAGCTCGAAAGAAAAATATTTTTCGACTGAAGTGTTTTTTAGGGACACAGAAGGAAAATATGCCACCACTTCCTCGATCTATATATATATATATTGATATTTTACCCATCATCAGAGGCCATCCATAAACGGATCTTAGGTTTTTTTTTGAGGAGGCGTTATTCATCGAAAAGTTTGGTTGTCGGCGACATTAAAGTTACAGAAGTAGCCTGGCGTGGGAAACTTCCTTTTATTGTTTNATATATATGTGTGTGTGTGTGTGTGTGTATCGTATCCTCATTGATAGATTTCCTACGAGGATTACTGAGCTTCATCCCTTCCGACGCTTCCGTTTTCAATAAAATTAGTTCCTCCTCCATCTCACATGCCAAAGCATAGCCGAGTTCACTCACTTGAGAAAGTCTCGAGGGCTTATCGTTAGACTGAAAAAATTCTTCGGAAAAGAAGGTAGGCCTAATTCACTTTGAAATTCCGTAGTTGCTTCAAGATACTAAGTATGAGAAAATCAGTGTTTTCTTATGTCTATTTCCTGTAAGGTATTTTCTCGCATTTAATGGATGCAAATCATTGATATTTAGTATCTATTTTTTCAATTACTGATTCTATACTTAAAATAAATCAGAAATTCCCTGAGCGGTCACTGCAGGATGTACACAAAGAAAGGCCACAAGAAGATACAGACATGGAAAAAGCAAAATAAGCCCAGCATACAAAGTATATCGAAAACGACTTGTGAATACTGTGGCAGATATCTACGTAACAAGGTTAGAGCAGCCGCGCGTTATCCAGGTTCGAGCACATCTCGTCTAAATTTTTCATGTTCAGTCATTTTTTGAGAGTATACCAAAGAGTATTTAATGAAAGTTCTTAGTTCCATAACTTAGATTCTGAAAATAAACTGAGACATACACGTCTTACTTCATTAAATAAGAGTATCCCTAAATTCACCCGAGAAAAATCAAATGAACGTTCATGGTCCCCACACGCTTACTGACAATATTGTGTATAACGTTAGGGAACAGGTGTGCTTGACACGCAAACAACCATCATTATATTTATATATCATTGAGACTTTGATCACATTAGAGACCTACTCCGGGGATCTAAGAATACGAACATTTTGAAGTTCTTAGAAAAAGAACTACAGTTTCGTAAGATATTATATTGATGTTTAACATAACTCTACCTTGGGTTACTATAATGAAAGAAAACTTGAACGCTTTAAGTTTTCTGCTTATTAATCTCTGCTTCAAGAATCACTCTCTTTAGATTAAATGTGGTTGAGTAATATTTAGAGGAAATCTGCTGAAACGTTATCAGCTAAAGAAGAGACTTTTGTTATCAACATGATTGTGGAGGGTGTGACAGTTGCGTGGGGGTGTTCTCCAAGGAGAGTTTCTGAAGACGAATGGCATGAATGTACGAGGAAACTCCTCAGAAAATTCGTTTATAGCCGGTGGAGTGAGGAAATGCTGGATATCTTTAGCTCCATTCATTACGATCCCGAATTAATTCCGCGGTTTTTCCGAGTTCCTGATTGAAAGGCCAAATTAAATCTCAAAGTAAAAATTTTCCTATAAAGCTAGTTAAAGATTTTTAGGCGTCAGTACCTACACGATTGAGCCGTGAGATATTGGTCGAAAGTGTAAAATTTATGGCTATTTGAATAATTGTCTTCAAACGATCACTAAACGCAGGCTAATATCCAAGCATTTATGTATTATCAAAGAATTCTTATAGTAGCCCTACTACTACGACTACCGCAGAGTTAATGTATATTTTGCTTCTGTACATGAAGTTGGATTTTGTGTGTATAGAATGGTGCAGTCTCATGCATTCAGGCTAGAGCAATAATGTTTTATAACAGGTAAACTTTACTTTAAATCGCGTCATGTGAAATGATTTCTTTAAATTAGTCTTATTATATGATATTTATCCGATATTGTATTTATATTTATATTAAAATGGAATGTGGGGCATTAAATAGGGGATAACATATTGCAATATGTATGATAATGTACAACAGTAAAATCAATTTGAACTGATAAGACATCGGTTCAACTTCGGTATCTTACTGAAAAATGATGTGAATGAGGTGTAAATACTATAAAGCACTATTACTTTCGACACAAATATGAGCTTGTTCGGTTTTAAGTTGCTGATGGATTTAATGATACTTCGCGGACTTTCTGTTGCTGCCAACAATGTAAATTTATAACCACGATTATCGCGGATTGACAGCCGATGGTCTGACAGCAGACGTCACAACTTGAGCAGTACTTTACAAGGTTACGAGAAGTTGCGAGTGATACGACCAGCGTCGAATGCATTATCATTGCAAGCTGTCTAGTAAGGATTTGACGTAATTCCGGAAAGATTATCGTGAAGAGCAATCGTGGCGAACGCCGAAAATTCTGTTTTCTCCTTTCATGGGAATACATTCGATCAATCAGTTGACGTAGCATGCGATACAAAGCAGAATAAACAGGTCCTGAATTTTTACATCGGTTCTTTAGCACGACAAAATTCGCCATGGGACACACCAAGGAGACGATGGATTAAACGGACTGAGTGACTGATTTGAATAAAAAAATTTCATCATAGCAAGAGATTATTAGCGGCGAAATATGTCGACCAGAGCAAAAAAGAGAGGCGAAGACGAAGTGTGACAGGATGAATACGAAGGAGAGGTACCAAAAGATGAATGGTATGGACGAAATGATGAACGACGAATGGATGAACGATAGGTAACGAGTATAGAGGAAATAAATAAGGGAAGGATTAGAGTGACCTCTCCATTTGGTTCACTAAGCAACTTCTGAACAAATATAAACTTAGATACATAAACACGTTACGTTACATCTGTCTAATTTTCTATCCCATTGAATCTAATTCACATTGAATTGCCCTTATAGCTGAAAAATGGTTATATTTTGTTTTATAATGTACATGAGTAAAGCATCTTTTATAATTTTTAAATTCACTTCCAAGTATATTTTCCAGCTAAAATTACATTATATCCTCTTATGCTTCCTCTAAGAAAAAAATTCTCTACCATTCTTGCTCATGTGACATTCAAGGCCACTGCAAAGGCGTATGGCGTCCATAGGTAACATTTGCTCCTTCAGGATGTTTAGCGAAACAAATATTTTTAATCGATGCATCGTTATCGAGATTTTAAGAATACTGCGAAAAAAACGAGATAAAGTTGTTCGAAATGAAAAACCAGTTGTAGAATTTTTTTAAAGAGCTTCCACAGCTGAGGACATTTTACAGATGTGGGCCCCTACTGGGAGTAGAAACCGAGATCGGTTTTAACCAAACGCGATCACGCTACCCACTCAGCTATTCGGTAGCCCGATGAAAAGCAGCCAATCACGTTTATAGTCAGTACAATAGCATTTAAAAATAACAATTTTCAACGTAATTATCTCAGTGCCTTATGCCGGATCACGCTTAATTCTCAACAAATTAATTCATGAAATGAAATACGCCGTTTTCCTTGTGAGATTACATTTAGAAGAGAATGACACACTTCATATGACTTTGCAATAGAGCCCAATCGGCTTGATGATAATCCTTGGTAAGATTTCGGGCAATAGACTAAAAATATTTGCTTAAATATCATATTGGACGATTTAGAAGAAGCAGTTATAGGGGAAGGTTGCCTAATTTGGACCAGTTTTTTATTTTCTTGTATATTTCCATCACTAATTATTCAACCGCAAATTTTAATGCTGTATAATATACTTCACAGTTTCCCCTTTCATCTGTTAGTTTTATATTTGCAATATATTACTCTTGAGATAAATTAAGTGGAAAAAACCTAACTAATGCTAATGGTCCAAATTGGGAAACCGGTTGCCTAATTTGGACTCACATTTTCCTAGGTTGGACCGGGTTGCCCCTAAACCATCCTGCTCCTAATTATTAGGGAAGCATTTGCAGTGAGGTGATTTTTTTCTCCCTGTTAAAGTTGTGGGGCAATGCGTGTTTTTCTGCAATGTCGAAGGCTAGCTTACGGATGTTTTTGATTGAATATCCAATAAACCTCTCCTCAAACAGGAGAATGTGTTCGGCGAGAACCTTTTCCATCTCCCCAGTTAAGGTTGCTTGCCTACGGAAAGATTTAACTGCATTCGAAAAAGTATTCTTACTATAAGCGTGTCTCTTTACTGTAGCTTTAGGCACTCCATACACACGGGCACATTCGTTGAGTCCATAGTCACTGTTCTTGTATGCTGTCACAGCCATCTGCAAATGTTTTTCGTCCCATTTCCCGTACGTACCCATTTTTCCATCATGAAAACCTATGCAAATATTCACCCAAATGTATTAGATATTTATTGTGGAAGTAAAATTATAGTTATTAAAAAATAATTAATTTCCTAATTACACCATTCAATAGTCTCCTAAAATGGACCGGCCCAACACGCGGTGGTCCAACTTAGGCAAAAGGTTCCCGTCAAAATAATAATGGCGCCATACGATCACACGAGGTTTCATACACATATGCAGTATGTCGTTAGTAGCTAACATAATTCGGGTTAAAAGTGTTCCACAGAAAGAGTGATTACTTACTTTTACTTGAGACAGCAGCTTACGTACTGAGGGTAAATAATTATAGCACAAATAATCAAATTACGTTAAAGACCATCCACACCGGAAAAATGACTCCAAATCTCTGGCCGTCTAGTCACGTGCCCTAGATGGTGTCACCACTTAGTACTACCAACTCAAATGCTTGATATACTTGTAGGACGGGAAATACAAATGCGGTCCAATTTAGGGAACGGTCCAATTTCGGCAACCTTCCCCTAATATTCTAAAGTTCCGTTCCTGCGTTTATAACATCACCTGATCTTTCGTTTGTGCTGCTACATCGCACTCGTAACTCTTCTTTGGAGTTTCACCCTTCAAGATGGCTTCGCACCCACCGTAATCATTCGCCCCTAATTTAAAACTATTCGTAATTCGCCCTAATTTACGATAAGCGTATCAATCTATAATCAGACAAGTACAGCAATCTTCATCATGTAATGGTATGAACAAGAATTTTAGCTAACAGCTCGGTAGAGGATGTTGTGGAAGTTCGCCCTCCTCTGAGCCCCAATAACTTCAGAACTTCTCCATCAAAATCGTAAATTTTCGTCGAGAAGCTATTTTTCAGATAAAACTATACTTACCTTCAGGCAATGAATAAAGTGCTCTTTCGCAGTAAAATTGTCAGCAATCTCTGCTTTTCCGTGGCTCTCCTCGAATGAACCGTAAATGGCTTCGGGCTTGATGTCGTCATGTCGTGTTGGCATTCTGCCCGCTTTACTTTACTGGATTATACAGACTTTCGAATTTAAGCAACTCTACCAAATAAATATTTAAAGAATACAACGAATAAAGAACTAAAGAAATAATCGAATTATTTATTTAATTTTAATCGAAGAAACGAAGTCTTTGGATAACTTTGCGTGGAAATATTCCTTTGTTTAAAACATTTTCAGGTGATTCAATTGTCAAATTGTTCTCTCTCATTTAATACATATTCCAGAACAAAAAAGTTATGTACTTCTACTTTTTTTATAGATATTTAAATAAAAGTAATGGCAAGACATAAAAAATACAAATTGTGGAAATATATTGAATGAATGCTGTAAGGTATATAAATAAAATGTATGTGTCAATTCCGTTGTTACCTCTTAAAAAAAGCTTATATTTCCGGGAAAACATGAAATAAAAATTACTTGCGCAGTCAAGCGTCCTAAGCTATTTATTAGCCGTGGGATCGTCTATAGCATTTTATATTTCTGTCATAACCTTCATTCTTCATTCATAATAACCTCTGGAGGTATCTCTTTCGGAATACTCGATCAAATAACTTGGAATTACAATGCAAGTTTCGAATCAATAATAATTCTATAAATTTAACTCGAATGGATGGTATAATGCTTCCTGAATACTTAGTATTGTCAGGTGAATGAATAGAACGTTTCGTTGGTGTTGCTGCCAGATTCTTCAAGCGTAAAGATGACCACTTCCTTCATCCCTGTATTTATGCCTTGGTCTCCTTCACTTTTTTCCTATCATTTTCTCTTCTTCCGTCGCAGATCATAGCAAATTTTGCCCTGTCGAAGATAATGAGTAGTCGTTATTTCTATTAAAGTTATAAGACCGTTATGCAATGTCAATGGCCCCCCGGTTATCCTATGAAAATATCAACTCTCTGGCTACGACTTTGGGATCTAGATCTACTTCGTGTCCTGGTCTCGAACATGAATTTTCTGCGATCGCTGATGCATTTTTGTCTTTATTCTTCATTGCCCTTTTGTTCTTTAGTCCGACACTCAATCAATCGGCCCGTTAGTCCAATGTAATATTTACCACAATAACGTTTGGCGTCATACACGCCTTGACAAAGGGCAGATGGCAATTGGACCTTTGCACTATAGAAAAATTCCTTTCTTATTATTCAATAATAATAATAATAATAAATCGTATTTATTTACGGGCGAGATTGAGACTAATTAGCCTCTTCTTACATCTAACCCTTAGTCATTGTACATAGAAAGAAAGAAGTATTGGGAGTTAAACTAAAAAGAAGGCAATAAAAGAAGGAACTACTATATGGGTTTAAAAAAAAAACTTAAGTCTGCACTTAGGAAAAAAAATAAACTAAAACCCTGCAGGAAAACACCCACGTGAAGGGGGGCGTGAAAAACCTGCGAAACCTACTGACAGTGGCGACTAAAAAATTTAAAATAACAGTAACAGTGTCAGTAACAAAGCTGAAAAAAGGGGGGAAAAAGCAGACAGAAAGAAATGCATAAATCTTACAAAAAATTCTGACAAAACTGACAAAACTGAAAAAAAAACAACAATTAAGAAAATACAATTGCAGAAATTTACATAAGAAATTCAAATCAATATACCAATGGTAACGTCACCTTATTCTTCAAGTGGAAGTTAATAAAACATGAGGTAAATATCAAAATCATCACAAAAATTACAGTAAAATTAAATAGACACAACAGCTTATTTCTACCAATGGTAATGACAACTTCTCAGTCAAAATAGACCAAACATGAAGAAAATAGCAAAATAAAATCAATACTACTGAATATTATCATACAATAATAGTCTTTCGATTAAAATATATTCCATTTAAATCTAAGCAAAGAAAAGTATTCTATGTACAGAGACGTAATTATTGTATTGTATATTGAGATGTAATTATTTATTACAAATAAAAATATTCTGAAAATAATAGTAGCATTATTCTTTATTAAGTATTAACGGTTCACTATGGTGTTCTATTGTTTCACTTTTAAAAGACGCTAAGCTATTTACTGTGTTGAAGTTACTATTTATATCCATTTATTAATGTATTAATCTACTATTGCGTTTCAGATTGTCTGGCAAACATTAGTATCACAAGCATGCTGTTATCTGAGTACTGAACGAACTTAATGTTAAATCTTAAGATGAGCGAGGGTGAGACTCAGTGCAATGGTCAACAAAAATCAGAGAAATACCATACGTCAAATGAAATATGGACTTCAAAAACTATCTTTCTAAAATATACCTTTAATGTAGAGCGATTTCTGCGGTTAAGAATAAATGCTGTGGAATGAAACGGTGGATGAGATGCATAATAGTTGGATCAGCAAGTAGAGATGGCAAAACTTATGATATTTTTCCTAAGTATAGACTAGGCGGCTTGCAGATAAACAGCATAGTTATATTTCCAATAAAAACCACAACTAACTGTTATTTGTGAAATTAATTGCAAACTTTGTTTTTTCATGCAATGATATGCTTTAAGGGAGCATAACATAGAATCAGTAATAAGGGATAAATTTCAACATATGTAATTATGAATACCTATAGTTCTTAGATATGTATATTAAAGCATTACTGTAGATACTAGATTTCAGAGAAATTAATTATGTTTACTTACCTTGGAATCAGGTAGATGTAAAAGTTTTGATACACGCAAAAGACCGCAACGCAGAGGTCTGCTACGGCCAAATTTGCTAAGAACAGGTTAGTTGTGGACCGTAGACGCCTATGCAGGGTCACAACTAGAATTACCAGTAGGTTTCCTGAAATAACAATACAAGGTTACGTTATAGAGTTTTATTTATTTTTCTTCGGCTGTAAATCACATCGGATTTTCTCTTGAGAATAGAGAAAAACAAAGAAGTATTAAAACAATGTAAGAAATAATTGAAAGCATTTCTTTTCCACTTCTCTTTCATCAATCCGTTATATACGTAATCAATATTTGCTCGAACAATTGCCTTCATCAGCCTTTTGGGAGCGATCGGAACGGTTGAATGAAAAATGATTCTCCAAACAGTCGATCAGATTGCTATCTCTCGTAAAAACGCCTGAATCAATGGCCATGTTCACGGATATAAAAGAAGATAATTTTAGATTGGGGATAACTAATATAAGAGCTCTTTGCTTAATTTTAGGGACAGATTGTTTCTCTAATCATAATATTCATACCACCAAATCAACAACTTAAAGATTACTTGAGCGTCGAATGGAAATATTTAAAAGAAATGTTCACATTAAGTTACGATAAGAGATTCTCCTTAATCCCATTTTATTTCAGGGTATTCAACGCTACCAGCTTAACGCAGGGCGTGACGGTAGTTAGAATTCATTAACATCATGCTTCATCCGCTCCCTATTATGCTTTTAAACATACTTAACTGTTGGATCAACAACAAAAGCCGCAATAAAATTTATCTTCTTATAGATCGTTAAAAATGTTCTCTTTAAATTTTCTCAAAAACACTTGGCTATCTCCCTTTCTGTTTCATATACCATGTTTTATTCTACCACTGGAATAGGAATTCCAATGTATCGCCTGGAACAAGAGTTCCATCTCTGTTGTTCTTAAATTCACAGTCTTTTGAAAGTGAGGAATGCATTGTGTGTGCACGGTAAAGGAACGAGGAAAACGGCTGAAAATACAACCTTTCTCCGAACATGAATGTAGGATCGTTTTCCAGCGAAATCAATGAGCTGCATTATGTAAGAGTCCCGAATTACATTAAGGAAAACTACTCGACTAAAAGTAAGTAAAACGTACTCGACTTTGAACTTTGAACCTTTGTTTATATCGTTCACTTTCCCATTGATGTTTGAACAGGCTCAACTCCGTTTCTCCATCAATATTTTTCCTTTTAAAAAAATATAATCAAACATGCGCACTTTATGTAATAGCTGGGAATAAGAAGAAAGAATGATTCAACTCCATGCATTATATGATAATTTCATGCTAGTTATATTTAGATTTAATAACATTTACCGACAAACGAAAAGTTATCCGTTGCAGATTCAAAGAAGTGAGGTAAAGTTGAGTGCCTTCTTTTTTCAAACCATCAGAAGATGCATCGTCCAAGTTTTCATTTTCTTTAATTAATTTTTTCCTCAGGCTTCTTTCAGATCAAGCATTTTTCTACTGCCGTTTTTTGTTATGATTATTATTACTATTACATGCGTTACAGATGGACTAAAATTCCGGTGGTAACTTGTTATTATTTTACAATGGGACCCAGCGGATGAAATGAATGATCGCGAACTCGAGAAAGTGCAGCGTAAGGCGATACAATTTGTTAAAAACTGCTGCGATAGAGAATCAAGTGTTACGCAAATTCTCTCAGACGCAGGTTGGGAATCCTTGGAAGAAAGGAGATTAGAAGCTAGGTTTCGATTGTTATATAAATATAGAATTAGTACATTTTCGGAAGACGTAATTGGTATTATACGACTCCCTTCTGCGGGGTCGCATAAAAGCGTAATATAAGAGAAATATATGCAAGGACAAGTCGTTTTAGGGACTCATTCTTCCGCGAACGATACGCTATAACAATAAATTAAGGAGATCATTCCAACTCTTGGTGTTTACACCCCCTGCCACACGCCGAAAGAACTATTGCAGGGTATTTATGTAGATGTAAAATTATTCCAATATTATACTTCACAATCACACAGTGAAGTATGCAATGCTAATTAAGATAATGCATTGTTTTAGCCTACTAAAGGAAATCTACCATTCAGCTACGCAGTACCCAATTACAATACATACATTTTCAAGTAACAAAAATAAATTATTAATGTATGTTTGTTACTTGAAATACATTAATCATTAAAAATACATTATTAAAATTATCTCCTAGCTAAAACAATACAATATTACAAAACAGCTGTCTACTAGTTTAGAAATACAATAATTAATGCCAGATATCTTCCCTATAAATTGTATATTTTCGTTTCAAAGGTCAATAAAAGTTTGTGCATAACAAAATTTGTTCTTAAATTTACATTCCTTATTATCATACTTGTTTTTTTCAGGGTATTATAGCAAGGAATGGTTATGTATAAATATACTATCAAAGCTATCTCCTCATATCCACTGCCTATTCAAGTCATCGTTTTATTGATATAAAATACCCTTGGTCAGTAAGCGTAAACATTTGATGACTTGAAATTTTTCGAAATTTTATTTGTTGGAAAAATGTACTATATTTGTAGAAAAAATACTTTTTGTCTTGCTTATCTGTAAAGACTACTCGTAATTACATGCACGTAGCCTTTAAACGCATCCTTCACTCTGACTTCGTTGAGAAATATCGCAAGGCTTTATTTAAAATCTTCCACGCTTTTTCTACGTTTACAAATTCTTTTGGTCATTCTTAGATCCGCTTAGAACTTCCTCCGAACTGGCGACGAAAGTACAATGCCTCATTTTAAGTCCGATTTCCAGCTCTACGGTTTATAATTTTCGCGGTTGTTCTTTACTTACTGGACTACGCCCAAAGTTTCTCAAGGAAAAGGCATTGGAACCACTCATCCCTTTCGGATTTGAATGTAAACTCGAATCGAAGCCATTAAAGCGACTCAGAGCAACTGTTTGTGAGGATTTCCTCAAATGTATTCTTCTGGAAATGAGGATGCAATGTGAGGTATTTTCTTTTCCACAAGGTAGGAATAGGAAAATAGGAATTCCTTAGATTATGAAATTCAAAATTTCACAACCAGAGGAAATTATTCCGAAAATATCTTCTGAAACGAAATTAAAACCCATCTTTAAAGTTTACGTCCAACCTGATTGTCCTAATCCGCAGCTTATAGATTTTTAAAATTTTAATTATTTTCTTTAATTGTTACACCGAATGTATTTATCAACTCCCTTCGCACGGTATTATCGATTTAACCATTTGATTAATAATAAAAGGTCGCTGAAAAATATATCAAAGTAATTATCTATTGAACTGTTTATACGATAATTTAAAATACTCAGGAGAAAGCTGTGTAGAGGTAGAAATTTAAGATAAATCTCAATTTCAGCTGTATTTATGAGTCTTTGATGCCTCCATAATCTAGCTTCCTCTGATTTGGAAGAAAGACATCCAGTAAACTACCTACAATTCAATTGCCATGGCTGGCGAATCAGTTTATCCCGGATTGATTGACGTCAATTAAACTACGCATCATTCAAGAACGAACTCTCTTATGATTAATGCTAATGATATTGCCCGCTTCTTCTCTCTGCTAATATAGGCCCTACAACAAAGCTCTTTGAGAAAATTCTCTTATTTAATGTCAGAGTTAAAAGAGGTATACTGATGGCAACAAATTTGTGAGAAATTTTTTCCTTTTCCTAAATTACGAATACATACTATTACATGTATTGTTTATAGGACCATTTTGTGTGCGCGTAATAGTTATTTTACTTTATATATATATATATANAAATGTATTCGTCTTCTTGCCTCAAATAACATCCTATCTAATATATAAACGGAAAAAAATTGCTGGTGATTTTAATCACCAGAGTAAGTCGGCTTTACTTATATAACAGAGTTTTGGAGATATCACTTTGCCCCACTTATAACTTAAAATCCTTAAACCGTTAACTGAAAGAACGCTAAAAGTAAAAATACAGTCATACATAATCCAATGCTTATTATCTCATAGAAAACATTGCGTTATGAATTTAAAACGAAACTCTTATGATTAAACCGTAATAAAACTGCAACACATTCTAACCATGTTCAAATAAGGAAACAATGTAAAATGATTAGTTACAAACCAGTGAAAAAGTCTCCTATACATATATCTGAGTCCGAAGTTTAAACGAAGACGTGGAAGATTCTTCTCAAAATTGAGCGAATAGTAAGCTATTAAAGGGAATGTTTTCCTCCATCCAAGCTCTCAATAGTTGTAATTTTTGAGAATTAAAAGAGGAAACTATTTCACAGGCTGAGGGGTTAATAAACTTTCGATTGAAAAGGACTCAAGACCGTAAAGTACCGTAAAGAATACATTTAAAATGGTATGTTGGTCAATCCTATAAGAGGATTATTTCCCGAATTTATCATTCGGGAGATCATCCTTTTATTCGTAACTGCTTTGTTTGAATCAAAAATTGCTTTTCTTGGAAATGAATGAAAGACAGAAACTGCGGGGAGCGACCAAATTGGACCTGTCCCCAAGTAACCTGTCCTCAACTCTCCATAAGGATGCAAAATGATAGAAGAATTCTTTGTGATGTCAGCTTTCAGCTACTGAACGGTATATCATAATGATAAAATAAAATAGATTTATGGTGATCACGGAGATTAACTAAGTGTAAATCATAAATGCTCCATTCTAAATTCAATAATACCTCGACTTATGCGAACTCGGAGTCAGGCAGATTTCTCCTCAAGCATGTCGATTCAAAGCTGCACAGAAGTTCTGCTCAAGGATTAAAGACTTAGAAATATTAGAAATTAATGAATAATAGGTACTCTAACGAAGAACGCGTTATAGCTACAAAGCAAAAAAATTATCACCTTACTACGAAGACATTCTTCGTGATAAAAAGAAGACATTGCGAGGTCAGGTTAGTTTTTTTTAGATTTTCTGAGGCCATCGTCATAAAAATGTGTTCGTTTTATGCAACTCGTTATTTATAAATTTTGTATTAATATGTAAAGTATAGAGATCCAAAATGTTTGCTATATATTGTTTTTCTACTGTTATAGTTTGTTCTTGATCCAAATTAAACAAAATTCAATTGAATAAATGCAATGTTGTACCCCGACTTACGAAAATCCGACATACGCGATTTTTTGTCGGTCCCACCCATCGCGTAACTTCGGGATAACACTGTATTTGGATCATTGGTCGGCCTTTAGTGAAACTCCTCGAAATACATAGCAAGAGATTAAAAAGAAAGACGCGAGCCCTACTGTTTTATTTTATGAGGCAAGTTGTGTTCAATTACTTTTAGATTACTAGATTTACGAGAAGGTTACCAGCATTTGGATTTCAGGTTAATAATCAACATTGCCAAAGCACGCCAGTTATATTCTAAAATACTGATTTTTAAGCATACAAAGATGGAAGATTCCCTAATCGGAACTCAGGAAACAGGAACAAGGAGAAGGTGGACTTTTGCAGCTCTTGGCCACAGCACTTTCAGCACGGCATTCACTTAACCCCCACCCATTATTTTTTCTCCCACCATCTTAAATATAATTGCTTTTGCAATAAATATTGTGAACTTTAAAAGTTCGTCATTACCTTGATCTCTCATGGAGTCCTGCCAGGAAATCATAATTATTAACATGCAGTTGATTCTACCAATTGAAGCAATTATTTTATTCGACTGATCACTGAAATTTGTTTATGTGCCATACTTTTGATATTAAAGAGTCTGCGGCAACCTCTATAAGAAAATAAGCGTTAGATCAACAAAAGGCTCGAATAAACGATGATTTGAGGGGGAAATTTATTCGATTCAATGCAAAATAAATCTTTCACGGAGCGTCGAAAGTTAGACAAGAGAACACAATTGCCCAAACATTATTTTCTTCTCCACCGCTTGCCATTGAGATTCAAACGAAATCAATTACGCAGCGTAGAAACTTTTTGGAGAGTCGAAACTTTCCCTCACTTTCCATCCACATTATTTACTGATCTGAAGGTAATTTATCACCACTATTATTCTCTCTAACGTTGCCTTGTTTGATTCATAAAGGATTAGAGGCATTAATCCGCGGAATGCATTCATTCAAGGGTTCAAACTCGTTGTCGGTAATTCCTGGCAACAGTTCCGTCGGATGGGATCTCGAAAAATCGGGAATGTAGCGGAAATGAGTATAATCGCTTACGTTCCGAATGGTATTGGATCCAAAATGTTCTGCGGAGGGAAAGAGCTCTCCTACCATTCCCGCTCTTCAATCGGTCGAATTGATTCAATTAAAAAAGGCATCCGAGCATTGCGTTAAGATAGCATTTTTACCCACTTAAGCATACTTCGGAGGGAGAGAGGTGGAGAGATAATTAACGGGGAATCGATTGGATGGTAGATAGTTGCGGAAAAGGGATTCGGAAGGGGAACGAGCGGAGAAATGGACGTGCCATCATAAAATGTGCAATCGGCTGGATGTGAGATGCGTAAAATCTCCTTTTGGAAATCAAGATCTATGCGAAGTTTCCCTACCTATGAATGCGACGATAAGTCTTAATTACTTGATTTAAAGTATAAAGATACGGATATGGGACAGCAATACAAAGCGATTGAGTCCATATTTATGAAGTCTTTGCTCCAAATATTTCTCTTATCGATTCTTTTGCTACTATGTAAGGAGTGACGGGTACGAAAAATTCAATTCGGATTTTACAATGAAAGTATTCCCGAGACCTGCATTCGCGTGAACAGTAACTGGGAGAATGTCATGCTTTGTTAAGTAAAATAGTGCATGTTTCTCCATGTTCAAGAAGGGAAGCTGATCCGAATAGTTAAAACTATCATGTTTACTACTTTCTTTGAAAACCGCTTTACGCTTGAACCGCAAGTAAAGAACGTAGAATAAATTATTTCAACAGAACTGGTGTCAATCATTTCAATTCCTATAACGAATAAAATCCAGCGATACTTGACGGAACTTATTAAAAATCAATTTCTGTATGTTATTTTGAATAAAAGTTTGTTTTTCAATTCCTACTTTCGATATTCTTTCGTTTAAATCTGAGGTCTGTTTTACATATGATGAGTCTTCTTAACCAAATTTTTATATATGACGTTTCAGTTTTGGGTAACGTTAATTTCAGGAATGCAGAGCTGTGACCCAGCATGATAACCTCTACAAGTATGGAAATATGAAAAAAGGAATTTACTTCTGGTTTTATTTACGAGATTAAATCCACCTTAATGTATTAGTCATGAAATGCGCGGTTCTAATTAGGTTCCGAGAGGTCACCTCTGGTTTGGCTGTAGGTGAACTCCCTTATTAAGGATCACAGGGTTATCAGAGTTCGCGTTGGCAAAATAGTATGGCGAGGTTACGAGGCTATAGAGTTCAATCCTGGCATCGCGAGAACTAAAAAGAATTTTATTATTTTTTCCAACAGGAAACTTTTAAGACTGTAGTTAGTAAGCGTTAATTTTGTGAGCGGAATATTATACTAACTAACTGATCCCGCGCAAATATTTGTGCTCATTGTGCATATAATATCTGCGAAAACTTAAACGCTTGTGACTATTTTATATATTTAGAATTGTATCTCCATACAATAAATAATTTCATTAAGTCTGTTTTGAATTATCAAACATTATAAACGATTCGTTTAATCACACCTTTTTCCAAAGCAATTAATAATCTTCAACTATATCGCTGTATGAATACTTTTTTTTTATCTCATCACGGTGTTTTTTAATTTCAAAGACTGCGAGTTTCAAGATTGTCAATTAGTTAGTTGAGCTAAACATTATTAATTTGCGGTACAAAAATGTAAACACTGTTATAAAAATCTTGAGCTAAAAGACGATCCCGGGTGATATTTGAGTACATAATAATTGAAATGCCACATAAATTTAGGTTAACCTTTGTTTAGCACGCTAAAATTCATGATTACCTAGATAATTTTCGAAAACGTTTCAATTCATGGGGAATTAGGAAATATTACTTTTCTCGATATTTCGCACATACTAATTATTTTTATATCCAAAACTCTTCTTTACACTTAATTCTTAATATGCACTTTCTAACAACAATATCATAGATAATGCATACCATATTCTATTTTAAACAATATTAATTAACTAAAATTTCAATGCCTGGTAAATTAGGTGTTTGTATCCGGCGAAACATTTAGAAATAATTAAAATTTAAAGTACTTAACTTTACTTACATTTGTTTACATCCCGCTTAGTCATTAACATTTCAAATACTGCCCAGAGCCAAAGTGACATTTCTGATTTACACAGTTCTTGGTTATGGCATTTGAACATTTATGTCAAAGCGACAATAAATTATCATACAAATCACCATGCTATCTTAATAAGGATGCAATTATTGATAATACGTTAATAGACTGATAAAGTATTTAATCATTTGAATTATATTCTGAAGTAATCTTGATTTCAAAGTGTGACATTTACTTACGCTCGTTGGTTTTAGCTAATAATCCTTCAATGTTGAAATATTGATTTGAGGGATTTCGTATTTTTCTTTCGTAAATTCGACAAAATCTTCTTTACGGATGATTTTCAAAAACGTTTCAATTGCTATCAAAACGTTCCAAACGTTGAAAAACGTTCTAATTCGTAGGAAGTTAGCCTATATCACTGTTGTCGATGTTTCGCACATAATAATTGTTTTTACATCTAAAACTCTTTAACGAACAGACAATTTAATTACAAATATCTAAGATGCTATACATAACGTTTTTTTCTAATAATTCTTAATTTCTTCATTTTAACTTTCGACAAATATCGAAGATAACGAAAACCATTAGACATTTTAAGCACATGATATAATAATTACCTCTGTAAATCCAGTTTAGTTTTTAGTATTGAAGACATGCAAATTCCCGTAAAAAACCACGTAGCAGAAAATACTATAAAAGAGATTTTATTTTGAAATTAACCGCTCCCCCACGGTGCTGAAAAGCAAATAAATAAGATATCAGGGATTGGAGAATAGGAGTCACGTGGGAAAAGAATGGGCTTTCATTGCGTCACTCATTGTTTGCCCCAATTTAATTATATATGAAAGGTTTATTTGAAGAGGCAGCGAGCGATAAAGGGCAAACAAAAGGTGAGTTTGATGTTAGCGAAATTTTGGGAGATAAGATTAAAAAATAGAATAATGAATATCGACGATAGCAAGTGAAACGTAGTTGAAGATAAGCAGTTAGATGGAGGAAAAGATCAAGAGATTCATCCGGGAGCGGAAGAAAATGTTTATTCAATTTGGAGGTTAAATTCTTCTTCCATTCAGGAGATTAAATTAAACCTTTGATTATATTTCTTCTTCCTTGTGTTTATTAATGCACTGGATGGTTGTTGCTCTAGTCTGCGGCGGGTAGTCCATGTCGGGGTCAACGACGTCTGCTCTCGTACGTCCGAGGAGATTTTGAGCTCCTTCGTGGACTTGAACTCTGAGGTCGCGCGGGTTCGGGAGTCGCTTGGAATCGAGATGAAGCTGTCCATCTGCAGCATTGTCCCGCGGATCGACTGGGGCTTTGAAGTTTGGCGGAAGGTGGAAGGGCTAAACTCGAGGCTTTGGGAGTTCTGCAGAGACATGGGAGTCGACTTCGTTGATCTACGGCCGACGCTCCGATCGTGCCCTGTTCCCCTGAACCGTTCTGGGGTTCATTACACTGCTTCGGCTTCGAGACGGGTGGCTCGCAGAATTTTTGAGCACTGTAGGTATTTTTTACGGTAACGAGTAGGTCAATTAGTGGGTTCCGGGAAACGAAATTATCAACAGTTCGAGTTGAGGAAAAACAGCGGAAATGCGAAACACGAAGCGTAAAGAAAGACAAGCTAGCTTTACCGGAAAACCCATCTATATCAGTCCCCGAAAGTAAAATTTCAATTGCGGTAGTTAATTGCAGGAGCGTTAGAAACAAAGTATCCGATTTGGAGCACCTCATTCGCAGCCACAACACCGATATTTTAATAGGCACAGAAAGCTGGTTACACGAAGAAATAAGCGATCATGAAATATTTCCTAAAGATTACAATATATACCGCCGAGATCGCAAGGAAAAAACCGGGGGCGGTGTCTTCATTGCGGTTAAATCATCTCTCCAAAGTACTGCGCAGATCTCGAGTGATAGCGACATAGAAAGCGTCTGGTGTACAATTAGCGAAATAAATAAGCCGAATATTAATGTATGTGCATTTTACCGCCCACCAAACTCCCGTCCACAAGTTTTGCGAAATCTTAATGAAGAAATAAACTCATACACCTGTAGAAATAATCAGAGTATAACGATAATAGGAGGCGATTTTAATCTTCCAGATATCGACTGGGAAAATCATAGCTTAAAGAAAACTTCTAGGGATACCGATTCTTGCAAAAAGCTATTAAACCTAATTCAGAAGAACTCTCTTAACCAAGTAGTAAAATCGCCCACTAGGGGTGAAAATATTCTCGATCTTTTTTTAGTTAACTTTCCCGAGCGTATAAAGAGCATCACGATTGACGAAGGGCTCGGCGATCACAAAGGCGTATACATAGACATCGATTTAAAAATAAATAAGCATAGGAAGCCTAAACGGAAGATTTATCTTTACTCGAAAGCGAATTTCCAGGAGTTTAACGAAAAGCTGATGATTGATTTCAATTTATTCGAGTTTCGTGCAAATGAGATGACCGCCGATGACACTTGGAAGCTCTTTGTTGAGAAAATACATAAATACATAGATTTGTACGTACCTTCGAAATACTCAAAAAACGATTGCGAACCTAGATGGTATGATAGAGAGGTTAGAAAGGCCCTTCGTAAACAAAGAGCTCTACACGGAAGAGTAAAAGCCTTCGCGAGAAAAGACCAGACTGAGTCGAATCCAATAAGATCGCTATTGTTAGAAAAGCATAAGAAAGCGAAATCCGATTCCAAGGAAGCAATGCGCAATGCCCTCCGTAACTTTAAACAGAAATTTCTTGGGGAATGCTTAGAAGAGGACCCCAAAGCGTTTTGGTCTTACGTTAGAGAGGTCCAAGGAAAAATACAAACGGTAGGTTCGTTAAGGGACAACGAGGGTAATATAACTTGCGATACAAAAAGGAAAGCGAACATACTAAACGAATTTTATCATAGCGTTTTTACGGTAGATAATTCCGAAGAGTCCCTACCAGAGATTAGTATATCCGAGTCCATGTCAAGTATATGTTTCACCGAAGATGGAATAGTTAAACTTTTGCGCAAAATTAAGCCGAATAAATCGCCAGGTCCAGAAGGTATTCCGGCTAGAGTGTTGAAAGAACTGGCAGAAAGCGTCGCACCATACCTCCGGGTCATATTTCGTAAATCAATGAGTGAAGGTAGTGTCCCAGTAGATTGGAAGCTAGCGAACGTTACACCCGTTTATAAAAGCGGACCAAAGGAGGACCCAGGAAATTATAGACCTATATCATTAACTTCCCTGTCTGGTAAAATAATGGAGCACATCGTTGTTAGCTCACTCATGAAGTTCCTAGATGGTAATCGATTCCTCAATAAGAACCAGCACGGCTTTCGAAAGGCCCGATCATGCGAAACTCAGCTCGCGCTATTCGTTCATGACATTTTAAAATCTGCCGAGAGTAAAAAGCAGGTTGACGCTATTTTCCTAGATTTCAAAAAGGCTTTCGACAGAGTTCCACACCATAAACTAATCCATAAATTAAAGTTAGCGGGTATTAATAGGGAAGTAATTGACTGGGTAAACGATTTTCTCCACAAGAGGGAACAGCAAGTTGTACTTGATGGAATTAGTTCGAGCAGAGTCAAAGTTACTTCAGGCGTACCTCAGGGCAGCGTGATTGGACCTCTTCTCTTTCTTATATATATCAACGATTTGAGCGACGAAATAAATAGCAATGTGAGGATATTTGCAGATGATTCGGTAATATATAGAGAAATATCAAACGCGGAGGACCGTGACATCCTATCAAACGATTTATCCAACATTCATAGGTGGTGCGAAAAATGGCAATTAGAACTAAATGTTACTAAATGTTCCGTCGTAAATTTCTTCGAGCGAAAACAAACTAGTCCAAATCACCCGTACCAAATTAATGGAATAAATTTGAATATATTAGAGTCAGTTGAATATCTCGGGATCACTCTTGCGAATAACTTAAACTGGAGCGTTCATATCCGAAAAATCTGCGGTAAAGCAACCAAAAAGCTCGGTTTCATAAAGCGTATTGTAGGTAGATGCGATGAAAAGGTTAGAGAGCGATGCTATTTTACCCTGGTCAGGCCCCATCTTGAATACGCGGCAAGTATATGGGATCCAGCGGATGAAACGCACACCCGCGAAATCGAGAAAGTTCAGCGCAAGGCAATACGATTTGTGAAAAATTGCTACGATAAAAAAGCTAGTGTTACGGAAATGCTTTCGGACGCAGGTTGGGAATCCCTGAAAGATAGGAGATTAGAAGCTAGGCTTCGATTACTCGGTAAATTTCGAGACAGTGCGTTTGTGGAGGACGTTATCAATATTATGCGACCCCCCTGCTACTTTGGCCGATCTGATAATGAGCGCAAGATAAGGGAAATAGATGCTAGGACAAGTCGTTTTAGGGACTCTTTCTTTCCGCGAACGATACGCGATAATAACAAAATAAGGAAATAGCGCGAGCATCCGGTGTTAACACCCCCTGCCACACGCCGAAAGGCGGCTTGTAGAGTATTGATGTAGATGTAGATGGTCATATTTAATTTACCTATCGATTAATTTTCGAATCGACACTAACACAACACCATACTTAAAAGCTCATTGTACATCAAAAACTATTTTTTTGTGACAACCATCATATATATCATTCTAAAAGTGTCATAATTTGAGATCAATACAAAATTAAAAGTTATAACACAATAAGTGGTAACAAATTATTTTTTTGACTGTCTTTTTCGAATGTTAAAATCCAGTGATATCGGCTATATTATAATCACAGGTTATAAAAACACAATGAGATTTGTGATTGCAAGAACAGTTTTTAATTATGTTAGAAATAATACGTCACGAACTAAATTTCCGTTTGAATGTATAACATAGATTGAAAATCGATAGACAAAATATGGATTAGGAATCGCCTTAAATTATCGAAAACTATGTCAAGCATTACGTATATTCAACGCCTCAACCCCTCTGGCTTGTCCACATATAAGTATAATTAATTATTATTTTAATAATTTTACTTAACTAAAGCTGAGAAAGATGTTAAATGTTGAAGGAGAAAAGGTTTTATGACTCAATTACACTTTAGATTTTTTTAAAGTGGTGAATTCCATCAGAAAAACAAAATTTTTATCCTAAAGACGATGGCATTAATTTTGAAATCATTTAATTTAGTAATACTACATACGACTATTTTAGAAGTTTATAATAATATCCTAATATTAAAAAAACTTTTTGATTAAAATGGTAAACGGAATGGAAAACAAGATAGATTAGTAACTGTGCCATATAATGTCCATTAAGGAAAAACATCAGAAATGGACTCCTTTTTTAAAAGGATTTATTGTCCAAATTGTAAATAAATCTGTGTTATGAGCCATAAAATAATAATTGGAGGCGAATAATATCGGAAATTTCTGGTAAAAATTGTCAAAATTCAGACACACGTCGCACCTTAACGATTAATTATAAAGACTTTCTTATTATTTCAACGCTTTTATCTTCCCAGCAGGAGACATATTGTAAAATATTTATTCGATTTTTGCAACTCTTCTGATCGAGAAAACTATTTTTCGAGAATTCTAAGAACTACACTGTTTCTCAGATTTACCTAACGTTTTGCATTATATCATATATATAAAAAGCAAATGTCTGTCCGTCCCCCTATTTATATCTGTAAAGGCCCAGGTTCGAACCCAGGAGCCCATACTACGTTTCCATAAGAGATGAACGTAAATTACGTTTTCATGACATGCAGAGGTTGTTTCTTTTACAAAATTAAATTAGAAACAATAGTCCTACGAAATTCATGACTTGCAGAGGTCGTTTCTTTTACAAAATTAAATTAGAAACAATAGTCCTACGAAATTGAGACAAGTGTCACAAGAAAGGAAAATAATCATAAAATCTTATTTTAGTCGCGAATCATTCATATAATTTCGAAATTGCGAGAACTTTGATAAAATACACGGAAAATCCGTAAAATGTTTGGGAAATAAATAGCACATCCTTTTGACAATCAAGGCAATTGTTGAACATTGATTTCATGAGTTATGCCATATAAATGCACGGGGATAATCAGTTAGTATACTTTTCCATAAGAAATGTACGTAAAATAGGAAATAGTTAACTGCAGAGGTTGTTCCTTTTACAAAATTAAATTAGAAACAATGGTCCTACGAAATTAAAACAAGTGTCTAACGAAAGGAAAATGCTCACATATTATTATTTTAGTAGTGAAATATTGATATAGATCCGAAATTTCGAGGATTTTGATAAAACACACGGAAATTTCGTAAAAGTTTTGGGTAATAAACAACCCATCCCTTCGACGACTGAGGTCATTGTTGAATGTTGATTTCATGAATTATCCCATATAAGTGCACGGAGATAATCAGTTTTTATAATTTGTNATAGACTGATAAAGTATTTAATCATTTGAATTATATTCTGAAGTAATCTTGATTTCAAAGTGTGACATTTACTTACGCTCGTTGGTTTTAGCTAATAATCCTTCAATGTTGAAATATTGATTTGAGGGATTTCGTATTTTTCTTTCGTAAATTCGACAAAATCTTCTTTACGGATGATTTTCAAAAACGTTTCAATTGCTATCAAAACGTTCCAAACGTTGAAAAACGTTCTAATTCGTAGGAAGTTAGCCTATATCACTGTTGTCGATGTTTCGCACATAATAATTGTTTTTACATCTAAAACTCTTTAACGAACAGACAATTTAATTACAAATATCTAAGATGCTATACATAACGTTTTTTTCTAATAATTCTTAATTTCTTCATTTTAACTTTCGACAAATATCGAAGATAACGAAAACCATTAGACATTTTAAGCACATGATATAATAATTACCTCTGTAAATCCAGTTTAGTTTTTAGTATTGAAGACATGCAAATTCCCGTAAAAAACCACGTAGCAGAAAATACTATAAAAGAGATTTTATTTTGAAATTAACCGCTCCCCCACGGTGCTGAAAAGCAAATAAATAAGATATCAGGGATTGGAGAATAGGAGTCACGTGGGAAAAGAATGGGCTTTCATTGCGTCACTCATTGTTTGCCCCAATTTAATTATATATGAAAGGTTTATTTGAAGAGGCAGCGAGCGATAAAGGGCAAACAAAAGGTGAGTTTGATGTTAGCGAAATTTTGGGAGATAAGATTAAAAAATAGAATAATGAATATCGACGATAGCAAGTGAAACGTAGTTGAAGATAAGCAGTTAGATGGAGGAAAAGATCAAGAGATTCATCCGGGAGCGGAAGAAAATGTTTATTCAATTTGGAGGTTAAATTCTTCTTCCATTCAGGAGATTAAATTAAACCTTTGATTATATTTCTTCTTCCTTGTGTTTATTAATGCACTGGATGGTTGTTGCTCTAGTCTGCGGCGGGTAGTCCATGTCGGGGTCAACGACGTCTGCTCTCGTACGTCCGAGGAGATTTTGAGTTCCTTCGTGGACTTGAACTCTGAGGTCGCGCGGGTTCGGGAGTCGCTTGGAATCGAGATGAAGCTGTCCATCTGCAGCATTGTCCCGCGGATCGACTGGGGCTTTGAAGTTTGGCGGAAGGTGGAAGGGCTAAACTCGAGGCTTTGGGAGTTCTGCAGAGACATGGGAGTCGACTTCGTTGATCTACGGCCGACGCTCCGATCGTGCCCTGTTCCCCTGAACCGTTCTGGGGTTCATTACACTGCTTCGGCTTCGAGACGGGTGGCTCGCAGAATTTTTGAGCACTGTAGGTATTTTTTACGGTAACGAGTAGGTCAATTAGTGGGTTCCGGGAAACGAAATTATCAACAGTTCGA
>KZ308967.1:180771-198103 GCA_000376725.2 Ladona fulva
CGTGACAAAATAGTCGAAGTTATAAGAAAGAAAAATCGTTGGAAAACCGTTATGACGCGGTCACTGGGCTTCTGCCGAGCAACCGCTGAAGCTAACTCATAAATACTGCAGTCACAGTCGAAATTTGTCCTAGTAACATTTGGATAGGAGAATATGCCACGGAATCAATCTTAATCACGGAGAAAATTCATGAGACATTTAGCAAATGATGAGATTCAAATGAGCGTTAACAGGGAAAATAGGTGATCCCGAATTTCCATGGAAAATATAAGCAAGTTTACAATTTCTTGCTAGATAACGCTATCGTATTTTAGAAGAGTAAAATTCTTTTATAGAGATAATTGGTTAGTTGAATTTCGAAATTTAAACTTCTTTTCCTGGGTGTTTTCTTACAGTGGAAGTATTTTTCCTCTAATGCAATATACCACAGTTTTTTTTACTTTATACGCCTTAACTCTCAATTTCTATATCGAAGTGATGTTGTGTTGCAAAGAACGTGGGACTTCATAAGTCTGAAAATTTCTCAAATAGATTCTATTATTATTAATGAAATTAAATTTAGCTTTTAAATGTTTTATAAGTCTTAAAATAAACGAAACGAAATACGCTTAATTGAATACGCCAGTGACTGTCAATTCCAAAGGTTCCCCAACAAGAGCTACGTCCATTTTCATTTTCCTCATATTATCAATTCCATTTTCAATTTTTACTCACTTCAGCGAATCGACGGCAGATATTGGAGGGCTTCCAGAAACAATCGTTTTAAGCGACCAGGAAATGGCGATTTTTCCTTCTTACTTTGTTAACTCTATTTAACCAATGACGGAATCGAACTGTATTTGTACGAGTTATACGGCAACATTTTGGTTCAGGTCTCTCTCGATGATAAACCGAGACCGCGTTGTATCACATTAAAGGAGATTTGAATTGAAACACATTTTGCTGAATGATGTAAGCAATAACTCCAGTTTTTGGGTTCGTGCTTTCCAATTAATAAATACGATAAATGAGTGATACATATTTGGTTGATTAACCCACAAGGGAAAACTACTTAAGAAAAATAATCAAAAAAAGTAAGGAACTATGGGACATTATCTTGCGGTCGGCCTTCTTCCTTTCTAAGTTGAATATGCTGTCAGTTCATCGATACAGGTTTTCATCCTTAGCTTTTTCAGTTTTGTATATGATAATATCACCGACTCGGACGTTTCTGACTAACATCTTACTCGGTTAAAGAATTAGAGTCTTTTCTTATAACTTTCAAGAGGCAAGAGGACTAAGGGTTGCAAACGTTTGCGAAATTTGGCCTTAAATGGTAAACTTACACTTCTTAAATGTGCTATTATCAATTAGGCTAAATTAAGTTCTTGTTCGTTAATAGATCTCTTTAGATTTGAAAAAAAAATTCCTAGAACTAGATATCAAATGAAATTATCATTTTCTTCGCCCTAATTGGATTTAAAAATTTTCTGCGATAAACTTGAATTGGAATTTTAATTTAAGTAGAACTTTTTTAATGGTTATAATCGTTTCTTATGAAATTATATAAATAGAATTCTACCGAAAATTCGTGAAGAAAGATTAAAAGTGCGCAAATTAAATTAGTACACTGATCGAACGACTTAATTTCCATTAATATTAACGATTCAAACATGTAACAATTATGGTAAGGAGAAGCTATATTTGTCTCTGGAATTCTTTCATGAACTACTTTGGAGTTTATTGCGGAAAGTTTTCTAATGTCTGGATTTTATTTGCAATAAGGTCAACCCCAATTACTTCAACTAATAAGTTATCTACAATTTAAAAACTTTGTAAAGGGCAGAAATACCTATAGAATAGACCGTCGCACCTTTTGTACAACTTTTGTCAACATAATAATTCATATCATTAATTTAATTCAAACATTTTTCCAACAAGTAATCGCTTTCTTCCTCCTTCATGCTTCTTCAACTTTTAAAACAATATTTACCCCTTATTATATGTTTCATCATGTACGTGACCTTCTGACGAGATGCCAATTCTCTTGGAAACTATCAGTCGACTTTATGGAGCGGAACCGGAGATTGAAAATTGAAATTTTAAACAGCAATAAACGTATAACGATATCATTAGCAGTGAATGGCAACTCTGAGTTACAAATGGAAGGCAACTCTCAAATTTACGCATTTCTCTGCGTTAGCAGAAAAAAATATTGTAGCCATGAAGCGTGGTTAAAGTAAAATGTTTGACTTGCCACGTTTGTATTCAATAATATCTCACAGAAGAAACATATTCGATTGAATTTCCACACAATTTATTATTCGCCCGTCAATATACGACAGTGTGGAAAATTTACAGAGTATTTTCCCTATGTACTACGGCCGACCATAAACTAACCCCTGAACATATTGATTTCATTAAATGATGTATTTTATATTTCATTAAAATACATATTTCCGATTTAATACGTAAGATCCCACTTCATTCGCGCAAATCACTTTGCTGTTTTACTTTGCTTACTCGAGTATAAAGCCAGAAAACAAAAGAATATTCAAAAGAAGAGTATAAGAATATTTCAATCAAATAATTATAGGAGGAAAAACGGAGATATTGAGTGAGGGAAAAAACAATAAAAGTAATTTGGTATTGGTAAAATTAAGCGAAAGGTTCAGAATCAGGGAAAAGAAGGCATAAAAAGAAAGTAGAAGGAAAAAGGGAAAGGAAATTGATGGCGGAAAAGTGGTAAAAGACTACAGAGACGGAGGGAAAAGAACGCGCGATACTGCTGATTGATTAAACTCGTTATTGGCAAGGTTAGGCTAACACAGGCTTGATTCGACGGAGTTTTCAACCAAAATTAAAGGAAAAATACTTGCCGAGATACGGGATAAAGTGAAGAGAAGATTGGAGGGAGACAAACTCAAAGGATGGGGAGACTGGGGACAGAGGGAATTCTGTGGAAGTGGGTTGATGGGCGGTTGTCTCGCTTAACAGAATGGCGAGGACGGACCAATAAAAGTCTAATGCACCCTAAGGATTACGAGGGAAAGTCGCCATGAGAAAGATAGAATTCTAGAGTGAAAGCGAAAGCTAGGGAAAGGGATAGTCGTCTCCACATAGTGGTTTGCAGTTTACCTTCTTCGTCCTGTAAATAGAGACGACACCAGATTTACCTTCCACCATGTTTAGGAGACATTTTTACTATCATCCACTTCGAAAGTTATTCAAATATTCCTTACATGTAAGAATAGATGGAGAAAAAACAAATTGCTACTTGTGCAGTACACATCCTAGCCGTTTACCTTGTGCATTACTGCAAAAATATAATTTTTCTAATATTTTACTTCAGCAATCTTATTTACTCATCGGCAAAATGTTTTATTCTTAATATATGACTGTCTTTCATCACTATATGCAAACTAATCTGGGATAACTCATGGTACTCAAATATGATATTCACTAAAGGAATTCAACCTCGTAAATTTTTCTATGAATGCACCCAACGAATCTTTTCTAGCAGAAACTACCAACGTGGCAGAGAACCCGACAACCACGAAGAAATCATCCGAACGCCACGGAAATCTGCGTACTTACATTTGCATTTCAATGCTTGATTTAAAAGAGGTAGTCCATTTACCCTATATTCTAAATTATTACACTCCAATGGAGGTTTGCGTTGCCTTCTGGTGTTGAATGAAAAGAATCCTTTTGAAACTTCACATTTCGAATCTCCTACTTGATCCGTATGTTACTAAAATACTTTTGATACATTTTTCTGTTTTGGGACGCCATAGGTTTAAATCTGCGCCTATGGAATGCCCTGAGTAATTTGATGATTGTGGGTAAAATTTCATTTTGACCTCTAGAAAGTGTGTGACCTGGTTTTGTTATGAAATATTTTTTCAACAACCACTGAGGAATTTAAACAACTACTACGAACAGAAATTCAACAAGATTTTGCCATCTCTGCGTATTAAATATAAGCTAAAGAGTTCACATACCACCATCATGAAAATAGAACAATTTCTTTTCATCAGGAATAAAACAAAATATTTTTTTTTACTTCTAAACTTCTAAAAAATACGATACTTTTATCATAAGAAGAGCACATTTAAATCGGGATAGATTAAGTGGCATTTGGAGGTTAAATTTTTTTCTGAATGAACGTGACTTTATAATTTTATATCACAATTTAAATGGAATTGTACGTAGAAAAATACGGCGAAACGAACATTACCGCATCTTTTGCTAGAAGACAATTATCTCTCCAGCGTTTCTAAGTCATCCGATACACCTCCTAGTAATTTGTCTCGCCAAAGGCATGCAAGAAAACGGGCCTTGAGTTAATTAGAATCCAACAATATGCAGCACACGCCCCAATTCCCAAACTCGCATAAAGTTTCCAGAGAAGTAAGTGAGTCACAGAAACCGTTTATAATTCCAATGGTGACCGTCAGTTTTAAAAGAATTTAAGAGAGAAATAACGCAGGATGAGGTCCTATTTCACAGAAATCTTTTTGAGGGGTAATTGCATCTGCTCCGGCATCCATTAATTTTAACACCAAAGTGAACAAATTCATTGCAAATTGCTACTCTGGAGGATGTTCTAGGTACAGAGCTTGTGATGGAAATCGGCAGCACAGGATCGCCATAAATCGAGGGGTATGGATGCATAAAATACATTATGCTGATTCTCTGCTTCACTCGGGCCTCGGATGAAACTTACAATGAAAGCACTATTTTGCCTTTGTGTTGCCAAAGAGTCTTACTGCGACGTTCAGAGGATAACTTTGTAATGAAATTCCCGTTCCACTATAATGGTAAAATTAAAAATAGTGTTTGTAATGTGTTGTCGTTTCATATTATAAAGCTTAAAGGAGTAATCATATTTTCCATCGGAGTGCTAAAAAAACAACCGAAATTTTGTAAAATGAAACAAATATGGTATTGTAAGTTATACTTTACTTGGATATAGAGATAAAACAGCTTCTCTCTGACAAAGATAGTTCGTATTTAACAATAAGCATTATGCGTCCCAATTCCGAAACTCGCTCTAAAAGTTTCAAGAAAAGCCTTTCCGAAACTTCTCATTGTCCTCACACTACCTCTTTTGTAGTGAGAGGATTGAGTATAATGTGTAGAAGTTAGAGAAATCTCACAGAGATGAAATATTTTCCGTGTGATTTTTTTAAGGGAAGAAACCTAGGATATACTCAGAGCTATATTAGAAATCCGTCAAGCAGCAAAATGTTTAAAAATGTGAGATCACATAAGATTTATAAATATAAACACGATATTTATAAAAAGGGTACCTAAGGGTAGGAAGGAATGGAAGGCCGGTCTTACAACATTGCTAGATATCTCGCAAAATACTTTTTCGTCTACTCTTAATATTATGTTACCCGCATGAATTTAACCTTTTTATGCTCCCGAAGCACATGTTGTAAATGGGAAAATATTCAAAGCCAAATCAAAACGTCAATATTGAGGCGAGCACTCACGCGCTCTTTCAGAAGTCACTCTTCAGTCAAAAGTTTACCGAGAGAGGAAGAAAAGGAACCATGTATTAGCTATAAGAAAATGGGATCTCAATTTGAGACGAAAGTCATATAAGTTTTTCCTGTGCGGAAAGTTTCCGTAACTTATCTGAAAAGGAATGGAATGTCTCAAAGTCATAAAAGGTAATAAAATACTGTGCTTATTTTTTGCGACTTTCTCGAATAACTATATCTTGTTTTGAAGAAAGTGAAAATCGATCTGTAGTAATGACCACACGACTGGTTTAATGGAACAGAAAAATGCTTCACTCCTTCAAACTTCAGAAAGAAACCCCTTAAAGTTTTCAACCAAGCAAATTTGGTTTCAATGCGAACAAAACATTGTATATTGCAACCACTTACAGATAAGGATCAAATTTTGTCATCGCATGAACAATAATAGAGAAATTTCAATTTCAATCATAATAACAGAAATACTTGCAAAGGGTTAGTTTGGCACTGACAATAAATGTATTGACCCCAAGAGTTACTTACCCCTCTTCATTTCATGTACTGCGGCATGAAGATGAATGAGGTACAAAGCACAGAAAACCCATATTATAACCTCATACCTCATAGCTCTACGAAACCCTCAATTTTAATTTCCTTCCTTTACTTACCCTCCTTCATTCCCTTTCATGGAGTAAAACGTGTAAGCCTTCCAACAAATTATCCCGCAAAATGATCTCCCTTTCACTATTACTTGCTATAATCTTATTTTTCAGATTCTAATTTGCGAGGCCATCACGACAACTTGATTACCACCAAAAAATGTTTCCCTTTCACTCTTCTTCCTTCTGATTCGTACCTCTATCTATCTTCAGCAGCCATATTTAGCAGCGTTCTTGAATTGTAACATGGTATGTATATGTATGAATCCGGATACCCTTTAATCGCGTACAGTTGTTTACCTTTATGTGCAGGATATGGAACAGTCAGTTGTATTTGCAAAAATAATTCATTTGTATAGGATATTTAAAACTTATGTAATTAAGAGAGCTAAATCAAACGGCACGAATTAGAACAGCCGAAGGGGAATCAGAATGGGCAGTTTTGGGGAGAGAGGTAAGACAAGCTTGCCCACTACCGCCATCGCTTTTCATATCTATGCAGAGGAAATGGTTAATGAAGCTTGGGAATAAATAGACAAGGGATTGAAAGTTGTAGGGGAAGTATTGAAGCTAGTAATAATAATAATAACTATAATGGATAAAGGAAGCTAATCCCAATTACATCCATTTTAAAGTAAGTAGTAAGATATGCAGACGATGAATCTATAGTGTGCGATTTCGAAAGGGGTTACAAATATCAGTAAAAGCACTGAACGATCAAGCAAGGGAATGAAAATAAATGTAAGAAAAACTTTGAAATTGATGCAAAAATGACAAGGATTTAAGGAAAGGTGAATTTCCTTGCAAGATGAGGTCATGCAACTATTTCCACATTCCCTAAACAGTGTGGAACAGACGCGGCATGGTAGTTCAGTGGTTAGAATACCTGCCCAGAAAGTGGGAAACCTGGGTTCGAGTCCCAGTCATCTAATTATTTTTCACACATGCTTTTCCTGTGATGCAAAAATATTTTTTCGTCAAATTAAATTCCATGAAACTGGAAGGAAAACTTGATTTCTTAAACTTCCATGAAACTGGAAGGAAATTGAGTTTTGAAAAGGCTAAAAAACAACCGTAGTTTGCAAGCAAACTAACCGTTAAGGAAATCTATCCAACGGGGGCTAGGGTTCTCTGTGGTTGCGCTTTGCAAGTATTGTTCTCTACGCGACCTCGGAGAACCCTAACGCCCGTTGAATTCCCTAACGGTTAATTTGCTTGCAGCCTACCGTTTTCTGGAGCTTTTATCAAAACTCAAGTGTATTATCATAGCCGTGTTCCTTTTCTTATCATATTCTGGAAAGTAAAATTTCCCTTCTTTTGAGATGGAAAGGGAGTAAAAGTAAAGATGCCTGATGCCAAAGAAAAACCTACGAGAAATTGTTAAATATAGAGTATTGCCGATGAATTCCTATCTCTTAATACAGAAAAGCAGCGCTAATACTATACAATTATTATGCCTTAGTTGATTTATAAAAAAACCCTAGAAAATCAAGGTTAAATATCACGAGTAAGGAGAGAATGAAAAATATCGGCCAATTACCACTGAAATCTATTTGGTACATATTTAGGGTAAGTTGATTACAATTACTTAACGATAAGTTTAAGTAACTAATTTATTAATGTAAGAAAAGATAATTTTTGAATACGTTAAATAATATCAAAATTTCAGTATTTTGGGAAGCAATTTTAGTGCACTCTCTCTATCTTTAACTTCTGTGCATCCTCTATCTCTAAACAAGTAAGTTGCATCACATTTAATATTAGCATTATTTCTTAAAAGTGAGTGTTCATTGTATAATTTACGTTGGTTGCAATGGCGGGAGGGGAACAAAAGGGAAATGCATCCATACCAGAGGCACATGTGGTTCGAGCGCTTAAGTTTACGAAAGTAAGACACGATGCTTGGCTCTCCAAGCTCATGCCGACGCGGATCAAATAGCGACATTCTCAAGTCGATTTTCCTCCCTCGATGACGATTATCTAACTTTCGTTCAGTTGACGGATGAAATCAGAGAATTAATGATTGACTCAAATCTGGATATCGATGAGGCCGAATTAGCTGTCGAGGCGGAAGTTGAATCCTGGTATCATTTAACCGTGTCGGTTGCGAGTAGAATCATACCTAAATCGCCTTCTCCCCAGGATAATGAAGTCTGCAACCTTTCAATCGCTGCGTCTACCAAAGATTAATATTCCTGTGTTCGATGGTCGATTGGACACTTAAACGATTTTATGATATTTATCATAATTTGGTACATTCTAACCCGCGATTATCTGATATTGAAAAATACCATTATTTGATAACGAGTGTAAAAGGACAGGTCTTATCAGTAGTTTCGAGTATTCTATTCATTTCAGATAATTACCTAATTGCTTGAGAAAATTTAGTTTAACAGTATGATAATCCGCGCTTATAAGCCTTTAATTATCTTAATAAAATTATTTAATTATCCTCGTATGCAGGGGGAGTCGGTGTTATCATTGCAGCAATTTATCGACACGTTTTCTGAGAATATCAGTGCATTACAGGCGATGAACATTCCGAACTTATCGGAGTTTGTTTTTTTATCTTGCCTCTAGATCTTTAGATAAAGCTATTCTAAAACAATTTGAAATTGAAAATTGTAAGGTAATTTTCCCATCTGTCCAATTGTTCTTGGAATATGGCCGCAAGTACGTAAATATTTTACGGTCATCGGGGTAAGAACGAGTTCCTATCGAAAAGAATCAGAAGACTTTCTCGGGATTTAAATCCAACATTTCTAAAACTTCTCTGGTCGCTGCATCCTCTGATAACTCACGTGGGTTAATAAGGTGTCATCTGTGTGCGCAAAAACACAGGTTATATCATTGTACTCAATTCCAGGCATTATCTTCGGACAAAAAAGGGAATTTTTTAATTTTAAGAACCTTTGTTTTAACTGTATGGCTGCCGTCCACAAGGCTAGTTAATGTTTCTCCAAGATGGTATGTAGAACTTGTTCTAAGAAACATCATTCCTTAATGTGCAACTTGACCGGTTGAGATAGTGTTGATTCTAGGTCCCATTATCCGGGGAGTGAGGAAACACACCTTTTGAAGAGGGCTGATTCAACTAAATCAGCAAACACATTAGCAAGTGGACCTTCGTCTACTAATGATGTTTCTGAAGTTTATGCGATGTCGTGTTCCACTACTTCTGACCATTCGAATCAATCAAATGTACTTCTTGGCACCGCTAGAGCACTCATAAAATCATGATCGGGTATTTTTGAAAACATTAGAATATTAGTAGATCCTGCCTCTCAGGCTAGTTGCATCACTACCCAATGCCAACAAAGGTTGGGGCTACCTAGAAAAAATGCTCACATCACTTGTTTAGGACTGGCTGCCTCTCCTGTTTCCACCATCATTGAATGACACCGATAGTGTTAAGGTCACGTTCCACGTTATGGAGATCGTGAGATTCATGCGAAGGCAGTTGTCATTCCCAAAATAATTTCAAATCAGCCCGCCACAAACCTTTCAAATGAAGTGCAACCTCACTTTTCGTCATTGAAGTTAGCTGACCCTGAATTCTTCCGGGCTGGCGCAATTGATTTTCTTTTGGGTGCGGTTTTGTATTCGGATATCATGATTGATGCTCCCGCTACTCGGTCGATCGGATTTCCTACTGCATGGCCATCAATATTTGGCTACATACTTATAGGGCCACTTACTTCTGCACCCACTAACAAATTCTTATATGTCGTTCCCCTTCTCTTTCACTCTTCTCCGGATAATCACGGAGATTCGGAGAAAGTGGCCTTGAAGAGGCTTACGGGCCTTCAACAAAGGTTCCGGAAATTACCTGATCTAATAAGTGAATATTCCAGCTTTTTAAAAGAATATGCCAGCATGGGACATATGTCACGCATGCAGAGGAATACCGGGAAATACTCTATTCCCCATCATGCAGTCCTAAAACCCTCCAGCTCCACAACGAAATTGCGCGTAGTTTTTGATGGGTCAGCGAAAACTACGCTAGGTTGATGCATTAGTGATACGCTTTTAAAAGGAACTAAACTCCATAAAGACATCTCAGACTTAATCCTAAGGTTTCGTTTAAATGAAGTTGCCTTGATAGCAGATATCCGTAAGATGTATAGGATGATACTTCTGTTACCTGATCACAGACCCTATCAGCACATTTTATGGAAACCTGACACCAATATGCCCATCGAAGAATTTCAGTTAAATACAGTGACATATGATTTGGCTTCCTCGACATTCTTGGCCATGCGGGTACTTTAACAGCTTTCCGATGAAGAAGCAGTGAAATTCTCTCTTGCCGCCTCGATTGTTCCTCGGGATTTTTTTGTTGATGATTTAGTTTCTGGTGCCTCATCACCCGACTTGGCAAAGCGATTGGTGAAAGAGTTAATTAGCCTATTAAAAGCCGGAGGTTTCCAGCTTCATAAGTGGTTCTCTAATCTCCCTGAGGTGTTAGAAGGGATACCTCTCGATGAAAGGTAACCCGGTGTTAACTTTAATCCAGAGGGAGAAACCGTTTTCAAAATACTCGGAATGCATTGGTAAGCATTTACCGATGAATTTTCCTACTATGTCCAGAATGTTGCTCACGTATCTACAAAAAGAGGCATAGTATCTGAGATTGCGAAAATATATGATCCCTTGGGGTATCTCCTTTTGTATTTTGGTTTAAGCACTTTATGCAGGCTCTTTGGAAGTTGAAGCTTGGTTGGGATAAAGAATAACCTGAGAGTTATCTTCTTTTATGGAATGAATTTACAAATCAGCTTCTTATCTTATCAAGATTAAAACTTTCCAGGTTTGTTGCAACATCAAGTTCATCCTATCAGCTGATAGGGTTCTCAGACGATTCTGAAAAGGGATATTCCACTGTGGTGTATCTCAGATGCGGGGAATTATATTCGGAAGGATGTCTATTTATTAATGGCGAAAACTCGAGTTGCCCCCATAAAGCCAGTAAAAATACTTCGTTTGGAGCTCCTTGGAGCTACTTTGCTTACCAATGTTTTAAAATGTGAGATGAATTCTTTATCTGGTTATATCGCTGTACAACGGATATTCGCATGGACGGATTCCACTATTGTGCTATCATGGTTAAATATCCCTCCTTATCAATTGAAAACTTTTGTTGCGAACAGGGTGACCCAAATAAAGGATTGTTCTTTGGATATCACCTGGAATCATGTATCAACCAAATCAAACCCTGCCGATGTTAGTAGTCGCGGTGCGTCCCCGAAGCAGCTGTTGGATTCAACAATCTGGTGGAATGCCCCCATGTGGGTTGCAAATCCATATGACCATTGAGAATTCAGTCATGTTGAATTAACTTGCACCGAGAATCTACCCGAAACAAAGAAGGATGTAACATCATCTTTAGCTTGCACTGTCGATGCTTCTTTCATCGAGAAAATTTCATCACTAGTAAGACTCCAAAGAGTCATATCATATTGTCTTAGGTATTTATCGTATATTAATCCGCACTATGAGGCTCCTCTTCGTGGTCCTCTTACTTTATCAGAACTTAATTTTGCTGTGATGGTTGCTGTCCGTGTGACACAGCGCCAATACTTCATGGAGGAGTTGAGAAGGTTGGAGAAGAAGGTTCCCTGCTCCTCAAATCTATTGCGACTTTCTCCTTTCATTAATGATCATGGTTGCCTGAGAGTGGGTGGTAGATTAAGAAATTCTGATTTACCACACCACAGAAAATTTCCGCTACTGCTTCCAAAGCATAGTCCTTTAACATGTCTGTTGATAGATCATTATCACAAAGTGTATGATCATCCGGGATCTGCAACCTTGCAATATCTCATTAGCTTCAAGTATTGGATATTGAGTTCAAGGAGCATTATTCGGCAACGCATTTTTAAGTGTGTCGCATGTTTGAAGCAAAAGGCTAATCCCAAGGCGCCTTTGATGGGAAATTTGTCATCACCTCATGTTTGTCCAAGTCGTGCCTCCCTTCACACCTGGTGGATTTCGGAGGTCCTTTTAACCTAAAGTAATCACTTCGCAGAAATGCCAAAATAATAAAAGCCTATTTATGTATTTTTGTTTGTCTTGGCACCAAGGCATGTCATTTAGAACTAGAATCGAGACTTTCTACGGAGGCTTTCCTATCAGCATTGGATAGGTTTATATCCCGACGAGGACGATGCGCTCATGTATATTCTGATCGCGGCACTAATTTTGTTGGTGCAAGAAACTATCTAACGGGCGTTACTAAGCAGTTACAAGCGGAGTTATCAAAAGAAATAACAATTAATGCACTTTCTCAAAGAGAAATTCTCAAGAGAAATTGAATGGCATTTAAATCCCCAATGTTCTCCAAATTTTGGTGGGCTTTGGGAAGCTAACATTAAGAGTGCGAAATCTCTCTTAAAAAGGATAATTGGGGATCGTGCCTTAACATTTGAGAAATTGTCGACGGTATTTTGTCGGATAGAGGCCGTATTAGATTCTCGCCCCTTGACAAGTCTCTCTACAGATCCTCATGACTTGGAGGCGTTAACACTGGGACATTTTCTAGTTGGCGCATCGTTGTTAACTGCTCCGGAGGAAAATTTAATCGAGGAAATGCCCAATCGAGTAACTCGCTGGCAACTTGTTAAGCAAGTTTCGCAGCACTTTTGGCGAAGGTGGTCTGACGAATATTTGACCACACTCCAAGCGAGACCAAAATGGAGGACTACACAACAAAACCTTCTAGTCGGTGATCTGGTGTTTCTGAAAGGGGAGAAATCTGGACCGCAAAATTGGCCGATAGCGAGAGTTCACGCAGTCCATCCAGGTGGAGATGATAACGTGAGAGTCGTCACTTTAGGCACTAAACATGGTCTTTTTAAACGTCCTCTATCTAAGGTAGTGAAACTACCGACGGACGTTTAATAACAAAAAGTTCAATTAACGTTTTAGTTTAATTTTCATATTTTTATCCAATTGTTTCGTGAATTATCTCAAGGGTAGATTTTTATTTCTTCTCCCTCTCCTTTCTTTTACTTTGTTTTACCTATCCATGGGCTCCCTATCCCCCGTGGGTAAAGTACCTGGTGAAAGCCCTCTCCAGGTTGAAGATACCGTGGACCTTACCTTGTTTTCTGTTTTTTCTTTCTTTTTCATGATGTAATGTTATTGTAGTCCTGTAATCCTATAATGGTATTTTGAGTGCAAACTGCTTCCTGAAATACTATTGACATTAAAATTAATTCTTAAAAATTTGTTCCAAATTTTGGGGGGCGGCTATGTTCCGTATATAATTAGTAAGCTTGAAAGATGTCGCCATTGCTTTTAGGCAAAAAAGGCATACTGAAAAATTAGCTTTGCTTAATCATTTATATTACTTAGATCTCGGTCAGGGAAGAATGGCATTTTTGGAGCAATAATACTTTTATGTGCACACTATAATAAAAATTCCCTATGATGAACTCAAACTCCCATAACATTATTCAAATTAGTAATTAATTGAATTTTGATTAACATTGAATTCCTTTGGTGACAGATATTTAATTAAAGCTAAGAATACACACATCTGCGGAAGTATTTATTTAGAATGATACTGGAATAAAGCAGCTTATGTCAGTCTTTCTTTCTGTTAAAGGTAAAGGGACTAAAACAATTCGGGTATTGTTTTCCCAGTATCAAAGGGTTTCTTGCATGCTATACTTCCCTAGATTAAAGAAAAATAAAGTGCGAAACAGTAATTGATGGAATATATTAGCTCAATAGAATGAAACCGGTTATGCGGTTGGGTTGCACTGTGGCCAAGGTCTCGATCGATGTCAGGGTGGCTACTCTTTTATCCCAAAAAAGGGGGTTCTGTGACCACGTGGCGCTACCAGGCTGAAATAAAAAAACAAATCGTGACCCTCATGAAATTTCTTCCGCTGGTGTTTAATTTTATCGGTTGATATGCAGGATTTCGCACAACGAATGTTTTTCCCACACCTTTGAAGATACGGTTCACCTCCCATTCCTCTTTTCCGGTGGATTTTCCCAACTCTTCAGAGACACTATCGATTGAATTCTGTCACATTTTATCATTTTGTTGATTTTAATCACCACTCCGTTTTCAAGCTAACAAATTAAGTGTCATTACTACAGAGCCTATAAGAGCCTGTACATACATAACAACATGCGTATGTGGCGAAATAAAAGGCGAGATAATATTTTTACAGCGCACCTTTTTATGATATCGCGTAAAACAATCAATTTAATCCATACGGAAAATGTATCTCCCTTTCCCATATTTTAATCCAATAAGACAGAAATTCATGTATTACGTGTCATTTCTGCAAGAGTGTTGTTTTTCTCGCGAACTATCATCTTTGGCTCGATTAAAACTGACAAAGTTATAACTCATCAAAAATCTACATGCTCATAGCATTGGGTGAAATAAATTATAAGTAATTTTGCATGTTTCGTATTACATGCATTTTCCGAATTAAATCAGGATTAATTTTGGATGTCATAAGAACGATAGTGGATTTTGCGAAAGGTGTAAATATTTTAAGCCATTTCATAATTTGGGAGCAGTTTCAGCTTCATTTTCAATTTTGGACCTCTAATATATATATACATCCCCTCCTCACACTGCCACAGTTCATTGCCTCATCGGGGCGGAGGGGTGTTAACGGAGGTTGGAGGCGATGTATAGCTCAGGTTCTACCATGCTAAGAAGGCTTTAACAATATCTCCGGCCAAATAGTGAGAGCGGCACTCCTTCATTCACCAACCGGTAGTGAGACAGCCTGGTGAATCACTGTCTATAACCCTCCAGGCGCAATTACAATGTACCATGATAAGCTTCTGTAATGGAAATTTATCCGAACGTAAAAGCACCACCCATTCGGATGTCCGGGAAGTGGTGGCATTACAGAGGTCCATCATGAAGAAAAGAAATAACCCCCTACACTTCGCAACCTACAACTGCCGCAGCTTGAAGAGCGAAGACCGACTCAAGACCGAAGACAAGCAGCGAAGAGGAAATTGAAAATTTCTACCAGACTCTCGGCAAGGAACATGACAAGGAAGATCACTATTATAAAATCATCATGGGCGATTTTAACGCTCGTGTAGGTCAGCAGGAAGCAGATGATGCTGTCACAGGAAAACATTGACTAGGCCAGAGAAATGAACGAGGTCATCGACTGGTAGAGTTTCCAGAGTGCACCACTATGTACATAACAAACACATATTTCAAGAAGAATCCTACATGGAAGTGGATTTGAAGAGGTCTTAATGGAGTAAGAAACAATAGACTAACAATAAACTAAAAATAGACTACATATTGGTAGACAAACTCTACCGAAAACAGGAGGTAAGTCTTACAAAATTAAAAGAATATAGGAAAGAGTTCCAGCTGGAACTTAGAAATTGGTTATCAGCACTTCAAGAAGAAGAACTAGAAGCCAAAGTCATGGAAGTCATGAAGGAAGCGGCAGAAGAAGTAACAAGCGCACCAAAAAAGAAGACCAAATGATAAGAAGTTCAGCGACAGAACTAGGAAAATGATGAAACAGCGAAAGCAACTGAAGCACTCAGACTTGCCAAAGGAGAATAACGAATATGTCGAGCTATGCAAGTCTATCAGAGTGGCGATGAAGGAAGGTGTAAGGAATTTTAACGAAAGAATTGTGCAAGAAGCTATAGAGAATAACAACAGTATGAAGAGGGTCAGACGACGCCTAGCAATGGGAAGGAAACAAATCTTGGTCGTCCAGAAAGAAGATGGCACAACAACTTCCAATAGACAAGCAATACTGAGGACAGTAACCAAATACTTCACCAACTTATACAAGAAGACCGAAAATGTTGAAGAGGAAAACCAAGAAGAAACACAAAACTCAGAAAATCCCCCCTCTATTCTCCCAGAAGAAGTAACAGAGGCCATCAAGAAGATGAAGAATGGAAAGGCAGGAGGAGGTGATGGAGTTTTAGCAGAATATCTGAAACTTGGTGTTACAGAAATTTTTCCTGCCCTGGCGCAGTTATTCACAAATTGCCTTAGACAAGGGAGAATTCCGAAGGAATAGAACCATGCAAAGATCGTCCTTTTGCACAAGAAAGGAAGCAAGGAAGATTCGAAGAACTACCACCCCATCAGCCTCCTTCCTCTTATTTACAAAACATTCATGGGAATAATAGCTGCACGTCTGAAGACGTCCCTGGCAGCTGCTCAGCCCAGAGAACAAGCTTCCACAAGGGATTCAGCACTATGGACCACATCCACACGCTGCGAGAAATTATTAGCTGAATGAACGAATACGAGATGCCACTAGTACTCTGCTTCGTGGACTATGCCCAGACCTTAGACTAGGTAAGTACCTCCTCCACACTGGAAGCACTGGGGAAACAAGGGATAGATGCCAAGTACATCCAACTTCTACGCAGCATCTACAAGGACGCCACAGCCTCTGTAATGCTGCATGAAGAAACAGAGAAATTCCGGATTGAGAAGGGAGTGAGAAAAGGCGACTGCCTTTCACCAATTCTTTTTACAGCCGTACTTGAAGAAGTTTTTAAAACCTTAGTCTGGGGGGAAAGAGGCCTACCGATCAATGGCGAGCACATCTGTCATTTGCATTTGATGATATAGTACTCTTCGCAACCAACGGTGAAGATCTAGTATCAAGACTCCAAGAACTGAACACGGCTGGGCAGAAAATAGGACTCAGGATAAACGTATCGAAAACTAAGGTAATGTATAATTCTTTTGCAGCACAAGTACCAATCCTACTACAAGAGGTACCCCTTGATGTTGGTTCAGAGTACAGTTACCTGGTACAACTGGTTACAACAGGAGAGAAAAACAGGATTAATGAAGTGAGTCGAAGAATGAAATTGGGATGGAGTTCTTTCGGAAGGAACAGCCATATTGTAGTGGTAGCATTGTTAAAAGTGCTTCGACAGCTTAGGTAATTTCGCAACAGCCATATTCTGAAGTATTCTAGCAGTGTTAATATATGGAAGTGAAACATGGATGTTAAACGCAGAAATTATCCAGCGACTTCAGACTACAGAAAGGAGTATGGAACGGTGTATGCTCGGAATCACAAGAAGAGACAGGAAACGCAAGACCTGGGTTAGGAGTATGACGGGAGTAGCAGACATCATAGATAAGGTAAAATCACTGAAATGGATGTGAGCAGGCCATGTTGCAAGGAGAAACGACAACCGATGGACATCAGCAGT
>KZ308967.1:198200-211947 GCA_000376725.2 Ladona fulva
TATATATACACACACACACGTCCGGAGAAGAGTCTATATAAAGAGATAACGTAATTTTAATTCCAAAATTTGATAATTTGAAATGATTCCACATCGATTGGAAGGATTCATTTTAATGGGTTTAAGTACCGATTATGTTTGCGGCCTCCTTTTTATTTGTAATTCGTTTTTCTGATACATTTTCACAATACATATTTATGGATAGAGAAAATAGGAATTCATTTATGGGATTTTTGGCAGTATAATGCTGATACAAATATTATGTGCAATATATTTCTTTACGACAGATGCGAAATTGAACACCCACACACAAAAACCTTACCCTAGACCCTTTTCTATAAAATTTTATGCTGTCATTTTACTCCAGCTTCACCCTTCACTAAAACTCACAATTTGTGGTCCTAAAAGATTACGAGTTTATTCCCCTCCAAGATAAAGGTCAACTATATGATGATTGGCTTCAATATGCTTGTTATGAACAGCCCGTTGCTCTAAAAATTCTCCAAGTAGATGGTAGTAATCTAGATATGACGTCATAAAATCCACTGAAATCTTAATTCTTCCGCAGTTAAGTACGGAGGCTCTTGCAGGATCCATAATGGGTTGATATATTCTCTGGCGCGTGTGCCACAGCTAATTGAGCTCCACTAACTATGCTGTTAGTGAAACAAATACAAAGGCCTCTTGACGTACGAGCTTCACTCGTTCGAATTCAAAGTTCTTAACTCGAAAATGTAGTATTTCAAACCTAGTTTTTTATTATAACTTTCCGTCATTTTAGATTCGTATCTTGGAATTAATTTAGCATCTAGCGTTCAAAATGGAGACAGAAAAACTTTTGTATTTATGTACCACTTTAGATATTGGATACTTGGGGTAGAATTCTGGAAAACGATAGATGTACTTGGAATATGTGCCCCACTCCTCGCACAAAGAGCAATAAATTAGGAAATGATATGCTTCAACCATTCAGTCACAAGGGTCGGTATAAATTGGAGATTTACAAATTACTCTATCACTGGCAATAAGCTCTCTTTTATCGTGCAATTTGACCCAGCGACCAAAAACGGATGAAGTCCATCATAGCCCGAGCCAAAACAGATTTCCAGATATCCAAAATGAAAATTACGTTGATAACTTTTTTGCTTCACAATGAATTTTTCCTATAAGTAGTCACAATGAGTGTTCCATATCACTGAGTTTATGTGACAGTTTCTGCAATGATATTCTATAAGTTCAGCCGAAGTTTTTTGAGCCTTTTTGAACCTTTTTGAGAGGTTTTGCACCTTTTCCTCAATATCGCCCCTGCACACACTGCGTCGGATGTGATGCCATTTATTACCAACAAAGGGGTTTCTGTGATTGAATACCCTCCTTATGCTCAAGACGAAGACTTTGCCAACTACATCATGTTCTCCAAAGGGTTTGCAGATTACCCTGAAAGATTCTGTTTCTTTCAGGATATCTAAATCTCCATGCCAAAGGAAGCTCCAATGTATTCAAGAAGACTTTCTTTGACTTCATAAGTAAGGCATGCACAGCTCGGAGTAGAGTAGGTTAAAGGGAAGTACAGCTATTTTTTGAAACGTGCAAAAATATTCCGACAGTGGTTCACCAGTCTACAAACGATCCGAATATTATGGCCTTCACTCGCATCTCCTTATACTATTTCTTCTTAATCCTAAAATAATAATAATAACAACAGCAAAAATAACAATAATAGTCGCTCAAAAAGAAAGGTCACTCAAAAAGAAAGTTAGGGTTTCACATAAAAGAAACAATTGCGACTTATGTTCATTGGAAAGGTATAAAGAGTTAGTTAAAGAACTAAAAAAGGAAAAAGTACTTGCGAAGGAAGTATGTCACAAATACTCTCGACTCAGGGAATCCTATTGAATTATGCAAGTACTTGCGCAGACGTAAAGGGGATAGGAATTATGTGCACGCGATAAATTCTACAGACGGAAATAATCTAACGCTAAATGAAGACATAGCGGAAGAATTCAATAAATGGTTCTCACAAGTCTTTAACAAAGACCATCAGGGAGAAGACGAACCATTGAGGGAGATGAACGTTCTCGCAGGGGATAGTTGCCCAAATTATTTAGAAATTTCAAATTCAATTATTTTGCGAAAAGTTCAAAAGCTAAAAAATAGGAAATCGAAGGGTCTTCCAGACGATATTCCCAGTGACGCGATAAAATTAGGAAACAATGCGATTGTTTATTATCTAAGAACACTTTTAATTGCTACGCTAAATAACAATTCTATTCCTGACGATTGGACGAAAGTGAACATAATTCCAGTTCACAAAGGAGGCTTAAAATCATTGTTAGGCAACTACAGACCGATCAGCCTAACGTCACAGGTTTGCAAAGTAATGGAGAAAATTATAGCAGATCACATTCGTGTATTTTGGAAAGAAAACGACTGGCTGAGTAAGAGACATCACGGATTCAGATCGGGGTTCTCATGTGAAACACAGCTCCTAGGACTTGTACAAGATATTTCAGAAACCATGGATATCAGGGAAGAAATCGATGCGGTAGTTATCGACCTAGCAAAGGCATTCGATAAAGTACCTCACGACTTACTAATTGTAAATATCCGTAATTTAAATATTGACCATCGGGATACTGATTGGATACAAAATTTCTTAAAAAAGAGGAAAAAGAGAGTTAGAATCGGAGATGTTTTCTCTAAAGAGATAGATATTACTTCAGGCATTCCGCAAGGTAGCGTTCTCGGGCCATTGCTATTCCTTATTTATGTGAATGACCTCCCAACGAATATTAAGTCCGAAATCAGATTATTTGCCGACGACTGAATATTATATAGACTATAACGGAGGCTCGGGATCGCGAACTTCTACAAAATGACTTAAATCAATTATCCGAGTGGACTAAAGTAAACGGGATAGAAATTAATGTTAGTAAATGTAAGCATATCAAGTTCTCCAAGAGAAAGTCTATAATAGAGCATTGTTACTCCCTTAACAACGAAAACATTTTTGCCGTAACCGAATGCAAATATCCAGGTGTCAAGCAAACCGAGAACCTTAAATGGGGAAGGCACGTCGATATGCAACGAGTGTATGGGATCCTCACAAAAAAGGTCTTATTAAGAAGCTCGAAGGTGTACAAAGGAAGGCGACTAGGTACGTAGTCGGCAAACATAAGAAAACAGAAAGTGTAAGTAAAATACTAGCTCATTTGAAGTGGGAATCATTAGAGTCGAGAAGGAAAATATTTAGATTAGCCGGGATGTACAAAGCATGGAATTCTGTGGAGGGGCGGGGCGAACTGAAATCCAGGTTTAAGCTCCCTAGCTATATAGGACGTGGCAATCATGAATTAAAAATCAAAGAACGCGAACAGAAATCAGATATCGCGAAATTCTCATTCGTTAATAGGGGTATTAGAGAATGGAACGCTTTACCTGGAGAAGTTCTCATTCCAATGCCGAAAAATGTAAACATTTAAAAAAATAAGCTTAAATCTATTTTTAATCATTAATCTTCCATAGTTTAAAACTGTAATTTAATTTTATGTAACATTATTACAAACACTAATAAACATTCCATAAGTAGAAAAATCCATCTATCCGGGACTCGATCCCTGGACTTTGGGAATGGAGCTAGCATACTAACAACTCCACAAACACGGTTGGTTATCTTCTGCCATCAACTTTCTAAAAGTTTCATCTCTTCCATTTGCTGACATGAATATTGAATTTTAATTCTTTTATGAGCACGTCGCAAATTACTCTCCATCTTTCACTAGTAACTTTCCTGTTTGCCTTCATCCACCTCCTAGGCTTCCGTGGCGATCACGGGAGAACCTATTATCCTACTTTTAAGAAAAGTGGCTCATTGAACTTTTGAAGGACACAAAGAAAGAGTGAAAGTGTTATTGGAAGATACTATCCCTTAAAAGAGCACATAAAAAGGATGAAAATTCTGAAAGGATCCAATTTGAGGCGTAAGCTATGATTATATGTTTACGAAAGAACTATTATTATCCTTGGTGGTTAGCCATGAATCTTTTTTCACCTTCAGCACGATACCACACGATAAATATTAGTATTATTATGCTTTTTCGGTGAGGTTAGACGAAAATGATCATTGATCGAAATGAATGTAAGTCATCGAAGGAATAGCAGAATTTGTATAACATATAGGCAGGACCGCACACGGCCTATCTGCCGCCCGGGTGCAAATATAATTTGCGGCCACTTAAAACTAATTACTAAAACCATACACTTCCTGATTCGCACGTAAAAATCTTTTCAAAAGGCATTAAGAAAACAGTGATTTGTGACTCTCTTCCCCAGTTTACATTGGTCGCAAAACATCAGTAAAATTAATATCGTAACAATTAATTATGCATATTCCACATTATGACATAGTAAATAGCATACAGAATAGTAAATTGTTAACAGTTCACATTACTTTCGAGTAACATTATCATCGCAATGTGCATAACTTAAAAAATGATTTGTATAAATTCTTTTTTTCGGAAATAAATATGAAAGTTTCTTATGAAAATTTTATTGCAACATGAATTACTTCGATTAAATCCACTGAATAAATATTCCTTTCTCGTCTTGAGCTATCCCTAACTCTAAATGTTTGCTAATCTTTAATTTCACATCATGATTTTTCCTACATAAGGCATGTGTATCAGACAGAAAGCTACAAATAATGTTGTTGTAATATTAGTAATGGTGGTCTAAGCGTCGGATGCCGCCCCTAAGATGCTGCCGCTCGGGTGAGGTGCACCCCTTGCACCCAATGGACGGCGCGGCTCTACATATAGGTATGCTACACGATAGCTACAATCCTCTTTTCTCATTTCGTTATTACAATCTTGTAATAATTACTTTCAGCCATTTGCTTTCATAAAAACTGCCAAAATATATATTTCTTAAAACTGAATTATGATAAACAAGCCCTATATCTTTTAGCGAATCATTATACATTTTTCCAAATAATGTGACTACTAGAATATCTGTGACATCATCAGTGCGACAGCATGCCTTACAACTGCCAATAACAACGACTCACCCGGAGGTAAATAAATAATCTCGCGAAAAGATATGATATAACAAGCGTAAATGAAATTATGAACGTAATCCGAAATAATTTTGATATCAAAGCAAGTTATCGCAATGACATGAAATTTAATTAATAAAAGAATTATGCATCTGAAAAACATTCTACAGTGATTTGTGAAAACTTTATGCTTTGTAACGTATTAATGAGATAATTAGCACATATAATTTTCTGGTATGAAAGAAATATTTGCAATTAGGAATGAACCATGCTAATTACATCGAATTTATTATATTATACTCATTAGCTTACGAGGTAAAAAAACCAGCCACCGAGGTGGGCAACCCAGCCCATTTAGGTGCCGGTCCCAAGTCCGGATAAATGGTGAGGGTTGGTGTCAGGAAGGGCATCCGGCCGTAAAAAAATCCTGCCAAAACCTCGGATGATATGACAGAAAAGGGCATGTGGAAAGAAGCAAAGATGAATATGTTGGTAAAAGAGTGGGGAGATTAGAGGTGACCGGAAAGAGGAAGGTAGGAAGACCTAAGATGAGATGGAAGGACAAGATAGCAGAAGACCTTAAAGAGAAAGGCTGGAAATGGGAGGACACCCTAGAGAGAGAGAAGTGGAAAAGAAAAATAAAACATAGCAATGCCGACCCCATACCGCATGGGAAAAGGCGATGAAAAAGAAGAAGAAGCTTACGAGGTAGAAATTTTTTTATTCAGTCATCAATCGAATAATTACATAAATATTATTTCTATGTAAGTAATACTATACATAAAGAAGAAAGTTTGTGTGTGTATGTGTAAGTTTGCCTAAAACTAAAAAAAGATAGTTAAATGGCTCCCTATGCAGATAATAGACTACATATTGTTTCCTTAAAGACCTCTGATTCGAGCCTAAAAATGTCAAAGCGTTCCCACTACAAGTAAAGTATATTTTTATCGTTTGCAGGCTTTACTTCTTTTACATAATTAATTACGAAAGAATCTTTGTTTGAAATTGAGACAAGCACCAAAAGGAGGAAAAGTAAACAAGGATTCAAATTTTTATATTAGAATGTCACTAAATAATAAACATTCCGAGAATTTTGATCAAATACACGAAAAGTTTGTGGACATTTGAGGTTGTGAACAACCCGTCTCACCGTAGACGAAGCCAATTGTTGAATAAGAACTCATACAATTATTCCCATCAGAATACCCGAGGAATTTAGTCTCATTTAAAGTAACGATTTATTGATAAACTATATGAAGAGGAGGAGATGTGAACTTTTTTGAGTTTACGATGACATATTGCTGGGTCAAGTCGACAATCAATATGGAGTGATTGTTAATAAGTTCGATTTTGCGTATTGCAGTATTGTTTTACGTATTACTCGTATTGCGTATTACTATTTGTTGCTCTTTTGCCATCAAGGAAGAGAGATCTGAGACATTCATCAGTGCAGGGACAGAAACGGGAAACTTTTGGAGATTTTTAGCAAGATGTATAAGTACAAAAAATTTTTCTTTATGTGTTCAACATTATTTGGATTTATATCTGTGATCTTCTCGAGGACTTCTTTTGGCAAATTTCTGAGCCTTTGTTTTCTACTCTCACATGAAATCCTTCGTTTGCATTCACCTCATATTTTTTGTAAAGTGAACTTTTTCCTATCAATTTTCTCCGTTAAGAATCAATGAAAAATTTAGCTAGGCCTCTATGGATTAGTAGATATATTCCCTCATAAGTAACTCACTGTCCACAATAGCTGAGGAATCCACTATAAATTCATCAATATATTGTGGATTCCTTAAAAACTCCCACCTATGGGGAGTTGTAATTAACATTGACTGAGAAGTATTCGCTAGAGTATTGTAAAGTCTCTCTTGAAAGAAGAGGTAAAAGTACGAAAAAAATCCTTTCTCTCATTCCAAAAGCTTCACGAAATTTATGACCATCACAAAACTATTACTTGAAATATAAAAAAATTAAATGGTGACATGAGATTTCAGGAGGAATTCAATAGATGAGAAAACGGAATTTAAGAACTAACTGCAACAATATCTAACGTTCTCCTTTCGTGTTACATGTCGAAGATTTTCTCGGTTCTGCACGCAGGTGATGTCTGGCGTTTCGACATCGAACGCTGCCATCATCCTCAAGGTCAGTGTCAGATACCTCAGATATGTCGGTTTCCCGCTGGACATGACCAGCATTATGACCCGTGAATATCTATGACAATCATCAGCAAATTATTTTTATTTGTACCAAATCACGCGGATGAATGAAATTCACTTGTTTATGTGTACTGAAAATACGTAATTTTTCTGAAGTATTCCTTACATTCATTACCGAATTATATTGAAAAACACATTAAAAGAAACAGCAACGAACAAAGAATAATGCCAGCGGAGCATTCCTGATGTTTTCTTTCGATTCAGATTATAGTATTATTTCTGAATATCGACCAATCGTTCAATAAATTTACTTGAATGCAACTGCCCCACATGTTTTTAACATAAATATTCGATCACATATCCTTAAGAAAACTAGCAATTTTTTGTTTATGTTAACCAATCTTCTTCAGGTCATCAGATCATCATATGAATCTTTATCAAAACACTAGAACGAAGTTTGATATTAAACTCAGTTAAACAGACTTTTCAAATAAGTGTTCCGCTTACTAGATAAAATTTCTCCCAGGGGAATATCCTGTATAAAAATGTAAATAAAGCCTCTTCAAACGCTTCTATGTGCAGCCATATAAGAGATAGTTGCTATCAAACTGTCTCTTCACGAAACTCGTTTTCGTGTTTTTTCTCTTCCCTTGCAGAAGAACTGTTGCAACCTACTTTGGTCTCCCTGCCGCCTAACACATCTCCCCGATCATTTGCGTCATCGATTTGTGCACACGTGCGGCCCACGAAAGAGTCCAAAGTTGCCGAAAGAGAATGCGCCATTTGTGAGCTTCTGCCATCATATTAGCGTCCGCAGGGTTTGAGTATTTAAGCTGGTAGAATGGCGTGAATGAGATGCGACAGCACGGACTCCCCTTTACACGAGTATCCTTCCGTGATGTCATTCACTCGTTATCTTCTCTCATACCGCGATTCCCTTTAGCTGAAGTCACTTCCTTCTACCCTTTCATCGCCTTACCGTAATTTATGCTTAAATTCCTATTTTATTTATGCAAATGGCATCCTTAATACTATTAACGGAGAGCTTCTTTAGCAGTTTAAACGTTTTGATAGAATAATTGAATAATGAAAAGAATCCTAATCCGAAAAGAAAATCATCTGCCCAACGTAGCTTGGTGACTTTGCTTTCGAAGCACGAGAATTTCTGACAGGTAAACTAAGATTTAGGTTTATCTTTAGCATTTACTGTTTTTAAATATATAAAAACAATGAATTTCCCTGTAATATTTTTCAATATCCACTGTAATTTTTCGAGAATCTACAGTAAATGTATCTTTTTAAATTTACATATTTTAATTTACACTGAATTGAACTGAAGATAGGCAAACTGCTAGGGTCTCCAACAGAGCGGAGGATTCCAAATTAGCATTAGCAATTTAAATTCACGTCTAACTGCGAATCTAATTATCTAGACAAGAAATGATCCTTTGAAAGGCGGAAGCAGTGCACGTGCAGTGCCTTCGTGCGTAGGAGTGTGTTAATTGGGTCGCAAAGAGAGGGCTGAGGAACAACGCACCAGGAGTGTGTGGGTTCGTTAGAAACAGACAGAGAGCACCTTTGTAGTAAGACTTCTTAATAATTTGAAGGCCGAGATCCTGTTTTGGCGAAGACATTTTTCATATGTAATTCAATAAGCTTTATAATGCTTACTGATGACCTTTTTCTCCGTATAAGTTCTGCTAATTAATAATAATAATAAATCGTCTTTATTTACGGGCGAGATTGAGACTAATTAGTCTCTTCTTACATCTAACCCTTAATTAAACCCAGTTGATGCAATTGTTCAAACAGATCTCGGTATTTTCGCGAATACAATCAGCCAAAACAATTCCGAATGGACCGATACAAGACTCACTGTTTCATTATGCCCTCAAGTAAGGAAATACCTCAAAACACCTCGTCCGCTTGTAGTGATGTTCTCCTAAATCGGAACTGTTACACGTTTCCCACGCAAGTGAACATTTTTTGGTTCGTCAAAACCTTCTTTGAACTTTTTCCTAAGGCAACAAATTTTTTTATATTTTAATCTTTCGTCGAATTTAATTGAATTTGATACCTCAACTTGATTGTAAAGAACGTAGCACAAACAAAAATCCATCCCACACTAAATCTACATATTGTTTCTCTAGCATTATCAATGCATAATTAATATTATATACGTATCCATGTATATATCCTTGTAGTAAGATGGTTATATTGGAATTTATCTCAGTCTGGTAAGTTAGGATGTCTAATCAACTGAAATTCAATTAAGTTAGCATATACTCTGGGTGGGAATTTTTGAAAGGTCTTGTGTCGGTGATTTGTGCATTACCTCAGATTTGGTGTTCTATTTATGTTCGGTTCATTTACGCACCCATAAAATCATTTCCTTTATGTTTATTTCTCGGAGACTGTTATTGTATTCTGTGTATATACTTCATGAAACTATGCATACGTCTATGATGAGATATTTATTATGCCAATAGGCTGTTAATTACATAACAACTGATTTAAAATTCAGGATATTGACCATTTAAGAAAGGGATGAACATTGAATTCGAAAAATTTTAATTATTTTTGAGGAACTGGCTATTGATTTCAAAAATTCATCTCTGCTTTAAATTCTTACCCTAAAATAAATAGCCTTGTAATTAAATTTCTTTTTCAGCGTCAATTTTGTGTGTACCCTATTAGAAGTAATAACTCTTGCAATATCTACATGCGTTGATACGGACGAATGATAAAGATTCTAATATCACAGTAAAACAAGGGTCAACAGGAATTCATTAATCTACGCAAACTCAGAAGTGTGTGGATACATTAACAAATTCCTGTGATTCTCTCGGAAACAATTAATTTGTACTATCTAATACATAATCTAGCCAATAAAGCGGTTAAGAGCGGTACTTCAGGTTATTAATTTGAATTATTTCCAGCAATACCTTATGTGAGGTTTTTCTTCTTGGAAATAGTTTATGGAAAACTGTGAAACTATTTTTAGTTTGAGTTTTTGAGGCTGAGAAGTCGTTTTATTCTCAGACTGTAGCTATAAGTAGTAGACTGTGATAATCTAACGTTTTCTTTCTTTAATTACTTTTTATAACCTTTTATTGGAGATGTAGGAACGTTTAACAGGCAGAAGTTACATATACTGCTACAGCACACCATCATTTTTATAATTATCTAAGCGAAGCAATTTGGGGCATTGGCGAAATTGTTCCTGTTTCTTTTTTATACTTCAACATACTTTCTGTTTGAGTTACGGGGAAAGAATAATTTGATGTGATTCCATTACAAATTGGACCCACTTAGGACTCAACAGAGATTGTTTTTGCTCGAGAGCAGTAAATTTCCACCGAGTCCCACTGCGGAAGGAAGGAAGCACGTAATGCGAATTTTAGAAACGTAGATCCATCTGACGGAGGACATGGATAATTACGCTATGAAAATTTAGCTCAAGTATTAATTGGTAGGTTAATGTCGGGTACTGCGGTTTATTTACTTACTATTAAGGAGAGAAGAATTAATGTGCAATGAAATTCTAGCGAGATATCTTTTGTCTCGGCAAATTACCCCCAAACAAATTAATTTCTCTTATTATTCTGATTTCGGAAAGAGGATAAAATTAATACGAAATCGAGTTATAAAGAAAGCTAATAGCATTTACTGTCAGAAATACAACATTTTAAAGACACATCAGTGATATTGATGATTCAATTTGTAATGGTTTATGCTACGGAAATAATGAAATTGCGTTAAACTTCAATTTTCAAATCATCTACTCTAAAAAATGACATGAGTTGAATCATAGAGGACGTATACGTATCTAACTCGTATAAAGTTCCTTCCTCGTGTTCTTTGAAATTAGATCGATAAAAACTACTTTTGGGCTGCTACCTCACTGCGGGAGACATGAGAAACATTTACTGATAAGCTAACCAAAATCTATAGCCAGCTACAATTCTGCAATATTCTGAACCCATCAAACCCATTTTAAAGTAAGATAATAAAGCATATAATGTCGTTTATATTATGATAATTTGTGTGTTACAAACAACAGTTATGAAGATTTAAAACCCGAACATTTATTTATTTACTGGCACAGAAAAATTCATCGCATATGCGTTGTTGGACATAATAATGTTTATAACAACGACTACAACGAATACTTTCTAAAATATGCTTGATGAATTCAGAGAAAGAACGTTCGGGGATGACGCAATCGGCATCATGCAAACTCCCTACTACTTTGGCCGATCCGACAATGAGCGTAAATTAAGAGAATTTGATGCTAGAACAAGTCTTTTCAATTACTCATTATTATTGCGAGCGATACGCAATAACAATAAGCTAAAGAACTAGTTCCGGTACTTTGTATCGCACCTTCTGGCATACCCTAAAAGGCACCTATTAATTTATTAGGCAGCGATTGCAGTGTGTTAATGAAAATGTAGTGAATTTTTCAACTTCCGATTAAGTTTATGAAGAGAAATAAGCCACGAATAGCTTAAGTCATTCATTAATCAAATAGCGTTATCACTGTATAGAGCGCCAACTGAGTTGTGAAAACTATATTTTAACCCAAATTACGTGTTTAATGATGATTCTAGATGCAAAATACGAAATTTTACAAAAAAATCAAACCATTTTACACGTGACAAGCTTCAAAAGACGGAGTCGGTAGATTTACGTCAGAAAAACTACGTATTGCCATATCATAATTAAATCAACTTTCCGAAAGCTGATGGTCACTAAGACTATCCTTTCCGTGTAAAAATTGAAGTAACAGAATTATTTCCATTTAAGTAACTCATTAAAATCAGCCAATGAGAAAACAATATTGACTCGAAAGGAGTATAATGAATTGAAGAAAAAAGAAATTTTACCCGCACATCTATATAAATTTATTCCTCGACCATAGTTTCGACGGTTCACATCTTCATCATCATCTTCTAATAACAACGAATAAACCATTCTCGTGGAATAAGTTTATAGAGTGCTAAGAGTAAAATTTTGTTTTTCTGTCTTCGAGGATAGATTCCTACCGCAATTGATAACAATATAATGAACAAAATGGCAAATGGAATCATATATTGTCCGAGCTGCATTTGTGAAATTAAACTGTATTGCTTCTTAAAAATATTTCTCTTACTTATAGTATGGCTTGAACATATCTATCAAACGTGCGTCACCAGCAAATTTCATCAAAAGCTCTCGCATTTAGATTTTATGAGAGAGTTGGTCTAAAATACGACTGAAAAACTTAAGGAAAGGCCGATGTAAAAAATAACGACCGAATGGGATTGAGTGGGTGCATTTTCCTTTTTTTCCTTGAAAATGGAAGGTGATAGTGGAGGGCAGCAGATTAGATGCGATGAAAGGGTGGATCGAAGGCGAGGCGATCGAAATGGGCCCTCGGGTTACTGTGGGCGATGTGCGTGGTTAGAGGCGGTTTGGAATTGGAAGTGGGAATAACGAGGGGCAGAGGGGGATAAAGTGAGATCGCAGAGACCGCCTACGGGCAGTTTGTCGACTACACATGCTTTTATATGAGTCTTTTCTCTCTACAAAAAGTCGCTAAAGAGCTTAGAACTTTCTCCTGATTTCGTCAACTACTGCCATAAAACATGGGTGGAGCATTTTAGCAGACGAAAGAGAAGTTAAACGGATAAATAACTCCCCAAGCAAGGAGTTTGTGAGATACCCTTTACAGAAATATTGCAACCTAAAGGGAAATTCTTTGAGAGAAAAGTGGGTTTGGTATGATTTATTCTTACCGAAGAAAAAATATTTCTAACAGATATATCTTAACCAGTAACAAATTCATTATAAAAGAAGCGAAACATTCGAGTAAACTTTTCACAGCGAAACTATACTAGATTCACCATCATGAAGACACCATTTAAAATGCATTGGCCCATACATTTTAAACGGGAGATATTCGGGCGCTGTTGCGACATTTGCGTAAAAATATATAGTAAGTCAAAATTGTTCGAATTTTTTTCAGTATTGAATGGAATTGATGCCGGATTTTACTGTGTGTTTAACTTTTGAATCTTTACTACCATAATTGCATAAAAAACGAAAATGTTACATTTTAAAGAGATTCTGGATTTTTTTTTCTGTTCTGCTTGAAACCGTGCTTTAAGTTCTCTAATTTAGGGAACACATTATTTTTAACATCCAACTCTGCGTCAAATTATTTTCTTTCCGATAGCATTATTTATTTTGCAGACAAACGTTTTTGAGGCAAGTATTTCACAGAAATCGTAGGGGAAGTCGAGAATGTTTGGTAAAATGCATTGAAGAAAGGACATGCTGGCTATCTTCCGTCTTATTTGCTTTGGAAAAAACTTCCAGCGGGAAAGTTTCTCAGAAAATAGTGAAATTATTTTATTTGAAGTTTCAACGTCATAAGTTTATAACTAACCCGAGAAAAACAATTTTTCTTTCGGGGGTAACGCCGTTCACGGCGCGGGCCGCGATCGTTCGAGCGGCTATCTCTGCGATGTGAACAATCTTCCTG
>KZ308967.1:213042-299590 GCA_000376725.2 Ladona fulva
CTTATGACGTTGAAACTTCAAATAAAATAATTTCACTATTTTCTGAGAAACTTTCCCGCTGGAAGTTTTTTCCAAAGCAAATAAGACGGAAGATAGCCAGCATGTCCTTTCTTCAATGCATTTTACGAAAAATTCTCGACTTCCCCTACGATTTCTGTTAAATACATGTCTCAAAAACGTTTGTCTGCAAAATAAATAATGCTATCGGAAAGAAAATAATTTGAGGCAGAGTTAGATGTTAAAAATTCCGTGTTCCTTAAAGTAGGGAACTCAAGGCACGCTTACAAACAGAACGGGAAAAATATCCAGAATTTCTTTAAAATGTAACATTTTCGTTTTTTATGCAATTATGGTAGTAAAGATCCAAAAGTTAAACACACAGTAAAATCCGGCATCAATTCCATTCAATACTGAAAAAAATTCGAACAATTTTGACTTACTATATATTTTTACGCAAATGTCGCAACAGCGCCCGAATATCTCCCGTTTAAAATGTATGGGCCAATGCATTTTAATGGTGTCTTCATGATGGTGAATCCCTAATAGTACATAGGGTTTCTAATATTCGTAACTTTTAATCATTAAAATTAGAGTATTTAAAAAAAATATCTGTGAAATATTCGAAGTGTATCTGGAGGAAATAAATAGCTCGCGGATGGAGCCGAGTTGATAGTTGTTTAAAGTCGATGCATGTGTTTTGTTTGTAATACCGGAGATACATAGAGTTACAGCTTATTTAAAGAATTTTATTAAACTCGAACAATTCAGCCTCGACTTTGTAAAGGTCTCCACGAGGGAGAGGTATGAATGTCGTTTTTTTGACGGCAGTGCGGAATTTACTGTTAGATTTCGAAACAAACCTCTGGAAAAATTGAAAAATTCGCCTTGCCTCCATTTAAGTGCCCAAGTAACCCTCCCCAGAGATTTCGTACAGAAATATTCGCTACAGATAATCTGAGGGTTCAACTCATACTTACGCCTAACTTTAGCAGAGATAATAACGACAACAATTTCGAAATGCAACGTCTTGCGTCTCTTGACATCGAGCCCTGGCGTTTGCTCTCTTCCTGCAAATCGTCCGGGATTCCAGCAGAATCGGTTTAACGATGTGGAGGCATGCAGGGGCGAATTATTTACGAGCGATAAGTGTTTCCCCGTTAAAACGCCTTAAAGGACACAAAAAATATGGTCTCGGAGATAAAGCAGATGGAAAAGAGGCACAGGGGAGGCATCGCGCGAACTTTAGCAGAGAGAATAAAGGAATTTATGGAGAATAGTTTTGATTGTTGATGAATGATGTTGTGAATGGATCGCTATATCTGACTACCTTCGACATTTCCTTAAAGTGGGCATTTTACTCAGCATCTGCCCCAAACCGTGTGGTTTACGATTGAATGAAGCGTACTATGCCTTGTTTAGAGAGGGATTACGGAATGGTGTTAGGTTTTATAGAATGAGAAGGTAGCGGCAAAACTTTTATGTAATACGATTTAAGAGACTAAGCGCAGTCCCTTACATTCAAATACTGACTAAAAATCACAGTTTAGTAAATATTCTCAGTTAGACTCTAGTGTAGCAAAACATACGACCAGCGACCCACATGAGGCCCATTGTGGCTTTTAATCGATAAGTTGAATTTTTGAAATTTTAGTAACTTAAAACTACTAATTATTCATAAATAAATAAAAGTCTGTAATTAAAACAATTAAATTTGGCACGAAAAAAGAAATTTTAAGAATATCCACCTCTCACGTAATTACAAATCACGAAAAGTTGGTAAATGAAAATTTCAATATACTCTATTGATATCTAACATATTTCTTTCATGTATTTATTCGTATTTTTCACTTAAAATATTGTTAATAAGCATGGAAATGTAGTAAAATAAACTAAATAGTAAATATCTGAAAATTCATCCGCGACCTAAAGTTCTGCAGGCCTCCCTCAAACAAATAGAAATAGATTGTGCTATTAACATTTTTCACTACATAAGTGGTGTTTTAATAGCCTGTACTTTAATTGTTAAATAAGTAATAAATAGCAGTACTTTTTGTTCCATAAATGGCATTTCACGAAGTCAGCACACATACTAATTAGGTATTTTAATATTCATGCATTTTTTTAAAGGAATTACAGCATGGAAAGTAGACACATATTCGATACATATATGCGCGTAACTCATATCCAATTTAAGTTAACTAAAAATTCGCTGAACCCAGACAAAATATCGTCATAAAAAACGTAAAATATAAAACGGCTTGAGTCGCTCGTTTAAAAATAATGTACGTCAGGAATAACATGAATTACGTGTATAATTTTGATTCTGGGTCTATTATAACCAAAGAAACATTATTTATTTAAAAGTCGAGTATGTTATGTTTCGAGTTCGCTGACCAGTGTAACCGCAACGCGCTAGATAGTGCAACATGTCGCAGAAACTGAAAGAAGAGAGGCTAAAAGAAGGAAAATGGCTATATCTAGTGACACAATCGCTAAATTGGTAACTGTTGACGGTGCTGACAGTGAATAATCAAACTCTGCTGTCAAGCAGAGAAAGATTGGACCATTCACCACGTAGCATATTTGAACATGGAAAATGTTTCCTTCGGTTTCACAAAAAAGAGATTTTTTTATCTTATTTGACACCTTTTGATATGCATATCCGCTATCGTCATGCTAACTGCAAAAATGAGGCTAGAAATGCTATCGTCAATTTAACTAAAATTTGTGAATGATAAATACTTTCTACGTTATTTCTGAGGAAAATTAAAACAGTTTAATTTCTTTAAGGTTCATATTATTAATATTCTCTATAGAAAGACTTTAAAAGTAGAAATGTGGATTTTGTATAATCTTCTTTCAAGCGGAAATTTTGAAGCCCTTGCTAAGAGATAAATTACAAAAAATGCTGCCGTCTATAACCAATAATAACAAAAGTAGGAATTTATCGTATATCGATCTTTTTCTTTCCTCCCCTGAATAATGCGGTAAGTTTGTTAAAAGTTCATGGTATATATATCATCATCATCATCATCATCAGCCATTTTCAATCCGACGTCGGATGTAGGCCTTTCCAATTCTCTCTATTCTGAGCCTCTCGTTGCCATGTTACCCCTAAATACTGAATGATGTCTCTGTTCCATCGGTCCCTTGGTCTTCTTCTTGGTCTCTTCACGTCTCTTGGTATCCAGTTCAGNATTAAATTTTCAAATTTTAATATAACTGTTCACTTATCTTAAAAATTTCCTTTACCGATTAATGGCGAGTTATGTTTTTTTACTCCTTTCGAAAATGAGCCCATGTAGTGATCTATTGATTAAACTAATGTAGAAAGTTTTCTCGGGTTTCCTGCCGGGTTGCTCCTTCGATATCGGTCGACGTTTCATTTTGGAAATAATTAAAACTTTAACGAAATAAATATATTTACTGAAATAAGGAGATAAGCATATGCCTCCCAATTTAGATAGGGGCGAAGAATTGCCATTAGAGCTAACCTTAAGCTTTTACGGAAGAAAGAGGTAAGATTTTGAAAACTTGGTGCAATAAAAGTATTACATTCGGCGAACTACCTTTTTATGAAACTGACTAGCTTATTCTCTTGAAAAGGAACGTATTATGTAGCTATTACCGATAAGAGGGATTGGCATGACTGGTAGTATCAAAATTTTGCACAATAGCCAATCTATGGCATTTATGAGCGAGACAAATTAGTTCCTGTCTAAACATGAAAGTTGCTTTTCCCCTGTAATGTAATTTACCATGCTTCCTTTACATCCTTACATAAATGAAGTAAAAGAAAACAAAGCATTTTTTTCGAACAAAAAACATAAATAAGATTGGATAACATATAAAAACATGATACCGGAAAAGTTTGCCTCTGAGGGCTACGAAATGATATAGCGAAAATTTAAAAATCGATGTAAACTTTGTATGCGATAGTTAAATGATGTTGATCTAATACCTGCAAACATAAAGCTTGAAGAAACATCCTCAGGCATCATTTCTCTAACCATGACCCGAAAAATTTTAAGTAATTCACAAAATTGCGGCACATCATTCTCAAACTCTAAAGAGAAATTGGAAACAAGGATAAAGCAGCAATTTGATGGCAGATTTTTGTATTGCATGTCGAAACTGTTGACAAATAAAATGAAGATTTTCACTCGCAGGCTTTCTTTGAGAGAAATTAGTTAAAGATCAGTTCCTTTTCCTAGTGGGTAGAGGTCACATAATTGCTCGGAACCTGAAAGTCACCCTGCTACCGAGGTAATTAAATTCCGTAGCTTTCGAGAAGACTGGAGTTCTAATAAACGAAGTGTTTCAAAGAAGCTGCTACCTCGAGAGTTTGACCAGTAAATGAATGAACGTTCCTATTGGAGACATGGACTTTCAACCAATAGAACCGCCTAATTATACCGATTTCTTGAAGTTATTAATAGGTATTTTTCATGTTATTCGCACATTCGCAATTTTGGTTAGTCAACTGCCTAAAATTAAAAACAAAATTTTCCGTTAGTTCACCATTAAAAGGTTACATCGATGAAATTATTTATAGGGTTAACCGGGCTATTCACAGGGTTTATCTTCCTTACCGTTCAGATTTATCTAAATTAGATCAATTTCACTTCCTTTAAGCTCTGCTCACAAGTTCTCGGGCACAATACATTCAAGTGCATTGACTCCCACTCCACCGTATTTGGTTTTCGGGACCGGAACTGCTACATCTTAATTCAAGTAGCTACCCATAGAAAACACGATGCTGGGTGAAAGCCCATAAATGTTGACCCCGGGTATTGAACTTGGGGCAACTTCCACCGTAGGCGAACGCGCTACCCCTGTGGCTATCATCGCCCATCATCATTGGCCTAAATATCACTGAAGTAATTTCTTACAATTGAAGTAGTAATTTATTTTTGTGAGACAAGTTTTAAAAAATTGCATGAATATAATAAAAGAATATTAGTAAAAATACGTTTAAAAAAAACTATTAAAACTACGTAAGAAATAGGTCTGGAAAACTATTGAATTCTTCAAACTTTAAAAGTATTTTTCTCAGTTCGGCAATGATACCTTGTAAAATACTTCTCCTAAGAAGATTGTTTGAAAATCTAGGTTTTAAATTCATAAAAACGAAGACGTTTTTCGGGAAATAAATGAATATGTGAACACCGTAATGAATATTTTACGTATGTGGTTTTACGGATGGAAAGTCTGTATTTGAATGGGATCTATTGGATAATTTCTTACTTTCCTGTACTACGGTGAAATTACGAATCGCAGGCAACTTTGCTTCTGACATCTCCGATGGAGAGACCTTTTTGTATTATTCGAAAATTTCTTTATTCCAATCGTGAGCTCCGTTTTTCTCCCTTAAAGTACAATTGGATTTGAGTCCTTTGTGCTCGCCTCAATTAAATGTAAAAACCCTTCTAATCAGCAACTCTGTCCCAAAGCTTCTCCCTCGCTCTCTCGTATTACAGCCAAGAGCCAACTCGTTGCCGGACGACCTTTGCTGAAACTTCAACTCAACATCCCATTGAAACATATAGCTTGATTGTGTAGGTGTAACATTGTGGAAGCTATAAATGAAAAAAGCTTTTTCCTATTTCCCACGAAATTCCAAAACCCTTTTGATGTTCTGGTTCGTTGCTTGAGACCTATTGTTTTCAAACACGCCGGGGTAAAATATTCCATTTTTTGCTCATCCTTCCACATTAGGCACACAAACTCGAGATAGAAAATTAAAGAGCTATTCCCTATACTATATGAAGCAATGGCTTATTTTTAATCGAAAATGTAGGAGTAGACCTGTCATAAACAATATAGCAACTTTAAAGTATAACGATGTGAAACATTTATTTCTTTAATTTAGCTACTGCTTAAAAAAATCACTGACCGTAGGAAAAACTGTCAAAAATTACACTACGGTAACTTGAAAGTTTAACAGTTATGATTACGAATTTTTTAATTTGGTAAATCTTAGATATATAATAACTGTTAAACAAGCAATAGTAAAAATAAATCAGACAAAAGGTGGAAAATAATTCATAAAAGTCGTACAGTACCTATTATGGTGAAAACATAACCGGCATTGAAAAATATCTAGTTAAAATAACCATAGAATGAACTAAGCTAGAGTTTCTGCTTTGTATTTTTTAAGCAGCTACCTCTCGACAAGCGACAAACTCCTGATCTGACGATAATGTGTCCAAGAAAACGCGCATATTAATGAGCATTGACTTAGGGTTAATATCAAAGTTCCTGGCTTTTGAACTACTTAGTTACCATTCACCGCTCACTCTCACCACTGCATCATTGGTCCCCAACTCTTGATGGTAATTTATACTACAGATAGGAAAAAAATGGAAACTTTTCAGACCTATTCAACTATCTCTGAAGATGATAGCTCGACAACAGTAAAGCGTATCAGTGGTTTATCTTACATGATCTTAAAGGTAAAGATTCTTCCCTCAATTTAGACAACCCTGTCTGTGATTTCAGACAGGGTTGTTGTTAACTTTTCAGACCTATTCAACTATCTCTGAAGATGATAGCTCGACAACAGTAAAGCGTATCAGTGGTTTATCTTACATGATCTTAAAGGTAAAGATTCTTCCCTCAATTTAAGTTGCTGAATAAATGGCAGATACTGGCTAACTAACGAAGAAGATAAGATATCATTCCTTCTGAGATTGTGTCGCTATTCCATTATTTATTGGGGGCCGATTTTCACGTGATCTTACGCAGTCACTTTTGTGGCTGCGCTAGTTTCTATTCAAGTATTTTCTTTTCAATTAAATTTTCAAATTTTAATATAACTGTTCACTTATCTTAAAAATTTCCTTTACCGATTAATGGCGAGTTATGTTTTTTTACTCCTTTCGAAAATGAGCCCATGTAGTGATCTATTGATTAAACTAATGTAGAAAGTTTTCTCGGGTTTCCTGCCGGGTTGCTCCTTCGATATCGGTCGACGTTTCATTTTGGAAATAATTAAAACTTTAACGAAATAAATATATTTACTGAAATAAGGAGATAAGCATATGCCTCCCAATTTAGATAGGGGCGAAGAATTGCCATTAGAGCTAACCTTAAGCTTTTACGGAAGAAAGAGGTAAGATTTTGAAAACTTGGTGCAATAAAAGTATTACATTCGGCGAACTACCTTTTTATGAAACTGACTAGCTTATTCTCTTGAAAAGGAACGTATTATGTAGCTATTACCGATAAGAGGGATTGGCATGACTGGTAGTATCAAAATTTTGCACAATAGCCAATCTATGGCATTTATGTGCGAGACAAATTAGTTCCTGTCTGACCCTTTTGTTTTGTTGCTCATCGGCTTCAAGGAAGTCATTATGAGCGGCGGAAACCATCTAAGGCAGTTATAACCCACGAATAAGGCTAATAGAATCGTTTATTATTTTAGGAAGTAGTGGAGATAGGCTCTTATATTTGAAGTAATCTAACATAACCTAACCTAAACTAAACTAGATAATGAAGGTATAACTAAGAATTTTTTACATATGGCCAGTAAATGTTGTGAGAATTTTGGAGTCCGGTGATGGCGTAATATTTCTTTAGGTGGAACTAATTTGTTGCTACACACAGCTAGTCGTATACATTTATTGTAGAAGATGATGAGTTTGTTTAAGTTTTTGTTAGTGGTGTTGCAACATATTACTGCCGCGTATATCAGAATTGGTAAGATATATGACTTTATTAACCTGAGTTTGGTGTTTGCTGTTAATTTGCTTTTTCGGTTGAGGAGAGGGAGCAGTCTAGATCTGGCAGCGGCTGCTTTCTGGATGCTACAAATTATATGTTTAGTCCATGTTAGATTTCCCGTGATGATGACACCCAGGAACTTTTGCTCTTTAATTGGTGGAATTGCTTGTTGGCAGATTGTTGGTGTAATAGTCGCCTTTTTCCTGGGACGTAGCAGGAATTCCATATGTGCGCTTTTGGTGGGGTTGATCTTCAAGTGCCATAAGAAAAATTATTTTTGGAGATTGGCAGTTTCAAATTTGTAAGAAATGTCACCATATCATTTTATTCTACAGCCATTCCAGGGACAGCTAATGTCTTATTGGATAGCAAAGCCTTCGAAAAACTGATTCAAATTTTTTGACAAAATAAAATCTAAAATTAACTTCTCTGAAGAGTTATTTCATTGTATTACTTTAATATAAGTTGACACGTGATTTCATATTTTCAGGATCAAATGCCAACGCCGCCTGTTGATAGATATAACAGTTTTCGGGAGGAGTTACGGTAGTGGGATTCGTTCTGCGGCTACCGAACCATAAAGAAGGCCGCCAATCGATAACCGAATAACCTCTACGTAAATCGGCAGATAATCTTACGTACTATAGATGAGATGTAAGGTTATGGTTACGACAGCGATAATGTTTTCCCAATCTCCGACGATAGACACACCTACGAGGTCTAGTGAAGACGATAGTAAATGAAAGTTTTCGTTATTTTGGCATCTCTGTTATTTCGAACTCTGAAGTAAAATGTCATTAGTATCTTTAAGACTGCATTTTGCTACCTTCTGTAGGGTCATAATTATGTAATGTTATTTTATAGGAAACTTAATTATTAAAATATATATTATCCTGCTATATAATTACTTACTACTACAATATGCACGATATTTACTATTTAATTAACAGAATCATTCTGATAAATAACATTTCAAAGCAAAGTTATAGCTGTAAAAACGTCCTTTTATTCCCTTGACAGAGAGGCAAACATAATTATAGGACGCATTAGATTTTTAAAAATTCTAACACTACTTTTCAATCGTGGTAACCGGTAGCGGACGGTTCCCACGCGATACCTAAATTACAGTTGCTACACCTCGATGATAAAGCATTATTTCTAAGTGGTTTACATTGAAACAGCAATTTTGGATGACTGAGCACTTCCTTAATTAACCACTTCTCTGACACACCGGTGATATCTCGTAAAAGAGAGCTGTTAAAAATTCAGTTTCGTCCGAGGTATTTAGAAATCTCTGCTTTTTGACCATTTTTGACTTAAATTGATATATCAGGCAATCTGCTGCGCGTGTTGAGCTTGTCTAGCATGCTTTTTTCACCTGCGTTCTATTTTTAAGTCTCTATCGTTCTCTCAAACATCTGGATATACCGTAAACAGGTATAAATTTAAGGGAATAAAGAAGTGAAATATAATATTGAATAGCTATTCATGGAGGAAAATATCTCTCTGTAGTTAAGTAAAGAAAGGAACAAAACTCCTAAAACCATCAAAACTCGAGAGACTCGTAAGTTCTTTTTTTTGATGGTTTTAGGAGTTTTGTTCCTTTCTTTACTTAACTTGTTGTATCCATCAGTGGCCTTATTATACTTTACATCTCCGTAGTTAGTTAAGTACAAGCTCATGAATTAAAAAAATTTAAAAATATACTTTTTCAAGTTTAACTTATACAAAAAAATTGTCAGGAAAGGGATTGAAGATAAGGAAAATTTCCTAAACTTCTGCGTCTAGCATTCAATATTATTTGCAACATACAATCGCTAGGAGCATTCGTCGCATACTTTGAAGCTGTATTGTTGTTATACTCAGCGATCTTTCACTCAATAACATTCTATTTTATCGTGATCAGTCGCACATGGAGCATTAAACATCCTGTTTCGACGAAGCTCCACCGTACGGCAACGTCTACTATGATAATTATTTGGAAATTCGCATTTCCTAGTTTTCCACATCAGGTAGGAGAGAACAAGGCATCCATTTAGTACGATACAGTAACAAAGTCGAGATTTCCTCAAGTAAATCCTTGGTTTTCCGTTTAACACATCATTTATTCTCGCTACTGAGAATTACGAGCCTTTTTTTCGTCGCTCGAACATTTTAAGAACTAAGTCACAGACTTCTGGTATACGGTATTTGGGATGTCTTTAAAAAGGCATGCTAATAACATTGAAGAGGAATTCATGGGATATTAGTCAAAGAGTATACTTTTGTGCACAGTAGAGGATGTTTGCTGAGGACGCAAAATCATGGATTTGGTACGACTTCTCGGAATATTGCTGCTAGTCATTCTCTTCTCGAGGAAATTATTAGCGCTTGTATTTCTATTTTGGCGACGTTTTTCTTATCCCGATAATACTCAAAACGGTCGCAAACCATTCATTAAAATAACTACGAAAAATATAACTAGGTACCCGAACAAGTCGCTTCAAGAAATTATCCCGCGAACGAATTGCAAAAGTAATCGATTGTATGAGTCAAGGTGAATGTATCCCCTGCCACAATGGGGGTTTGCAAGCTACATATGTAGATATAGATGTTGTTTTTAAAATATGCGTATGAAAATTGGAGTTAGGAATCCTAGCCGCAGGTGTGCATCATGATGTTCATCGTGAAATTTTCAATGTCGGAAAATTTGCCTCCTTTCTTTTGGCAAATAACTTATCTTTCGCAAGTACATTTCGAATTCTCATAGATATTTCTTACCTTCTACGTAAAATGGTGAAATTAATCCGCAAATAAATATGCTATTTAAAAAAAAATGAGAGTAAACATTTTCCTACGTTGAAAATTTCACGATATACATCGTAAGGAACATGTAAAGCTTCGTTGCCTAACTCCAAGTTAGAGATGTAAATTCTGTGTAAACGAAGGCTTAATTGTGCCAACCTTCGGACTTGCATAAATTATTTTAGAGTAAGGAACATACACTGAAATTATTGAGCGAATCCGTGTAACACACTTGCGGCGTTCCTTTGTTAGTAGAAGTATTGATACTGATAAAGTGTCAGATATTTTACAGCAACTAGAGTCTATGGCTGGAGCTCATAAGATGGTTGGATTTAGAAGTATCAAAAACAAATAGATGGAAAATTCGTATAGTATCTGTTTCTCAATCAGAAAATCAATGAATCGAAATTTTTTCCAATTCTTTCTTTATCATTTTGTGGGCAACACATCTGCAAAATTACCATAATCTAATTAGTTAAAATGTAATAAAAAACACAATATCCGATTCGTATTATGCATTATGACGAAATGTATTCTACCAGAACATTCATAACATCTGGTTTCATAAGAAATATTTATTATTATTATTTCCTTTTTTGTTTTATAAGTGTTTATTATATTGTATTAATCGTGGGTATCAATTACTTGTATTTTCTTTTATATTTATGATGTACTGCCTTCGGGAGGTTTTGGGGGGTTTCCCTCCCGACTAGGGTGAATACCAGGCAGGGTATTGTATTTTCTTTTCCCCCTAAAAAGATGATTACCACCTGGCTTGGAGCCTATCTGTAGTCCAATCGCCAATAAATAAATAAATAAATGCTCCATGATAGTTAACGTATGTTATCATAAAGCATTTTTATGCTAATAACTACCTCAAAGTAACGCTTGCTTCTGTATCGTTTTTTGTTATGTATACCCATTGACAGCTTACTGATTCCTGTAACTGGATAATGTTACGATAAAATAGCCGAGCAGTGAAACTCAGATTGCCTAAATGAAAGAGAATTTACTCTCAAAATACCTTCTCTATTCCTCGGGCAAGACAATACAGCACTGGGTTGTGTTTACGTTGAAGTTTCGCCGGACATAATTATGACGTATAAACTCCAAAATTCTATACCTTAATCAAAATGATAGACTAAATTAAATCTTCATAAGAAGTAGTTTACTTCCGAAAGTCTGTACCTCTTACATCTTCGTCATCATCATCATTTTGTTATGAATTTAGAGCTAGCGAGAATTCAGCTGAAAGAGAAAAAGAGTACATGAAACTACTTGGTGGATTTCAAAACCTACTCCAAATGCGTAGGAAAAAGTTCTACAGCAGAAAAAATAAAAAGAGAAGGAGAAAAATCTACAAAATCTAGATATATTAATGGTCGGAATTTGAATTTTAAGGAAACGGTTGTTATAAGACCCATAAAGAAAATTATAGAAATACGAACAAGATGGAAATGCTCTTAGTGCTAATGGATGTGGATGGAAGTACTCTTAGTGCTAATTACGGAGTAAAAGTAAATTCCAACGATTTATATTCACGGGAATCAAACGATGAAATATTTACAAAAAATACATGAAATCAAATACAAGAAATACATGAAATCTTTACAAAATCAAACTGTGTCCAGTTCCTCCCATCTCAAAAAACAAGGGCTCCCAGATAGTCAAGTGGGCAACGCGTTCGACTTGAGTGAAAGCGGTCCCGGGATCGATTCCTACGTGTGAAATAACTTTAGCTGTCGAAGCACTTTTAACAATACTGCCGCTGTACTTAACAACGAAGTTTTTAACCAGGAAAAGGGTGACTTTGCACGTTAAAGCGTGAACCTAGGAAAAAAACGGATATAAAAATGTCTGAGAGGACCAAGACCTTTTTTAAGACTTTCTTACATGCCCGTTCATTGACCTTTTTCATGGCTCCTCCATCCAACCTCGGGATTAACAAACATGATATATAAACTCAGCCTTATTCTGATAATGTCCTACCTCCAAACGTCCAAGTTGATCTTTTGTCAATCTTTGTACAATCAAATCTGCCTAAACAACTAATTTGTTAAATATATGGCACATGATATCTTGTATGTATAACATTTGCAAATATACATACTTCGTGCCGTCTTATAACTCCTTAAAATCTATGTGGATATTGACTGCTTTCTATTGATGGTAACTCATTCAATCTTATTCCAATGTTCCTTATTCAAAGTCAAAAACTAAAAGTCATATGTTTCAAAACCAGCATTATTCATTTACGTTACTATCGCGACTCTTTGAAGGAGTGTTTCCCATCGGAGTGGCTGAAATTCGATTAGAAGAACAAGAAGGTTAAATTTAGTTTAATTATTTTTTCAGAACTCAACAAAAAGAACAGCAATGATCTTAATGACGCCGTATTTTTACATTTGATTTCTATAGTGATGCAGCCAAAAGAAATAAAAATTCAGAAATTCCCACTTCTAATATCTTCCGCATTATCTTGTTACTCTTAAATCATTATATAATTAATTATTCATAAATAAAAATATCTTCTCTTGGAGTTACTTTCAGTTGTTTTCTATTCATCCATTTAATATCCTAAAGTACACTGGAGTCATCATCTAAGATCATTAATTCGAAGATTGGCTTGTTCTTCATTACTCACTTGGCCAAATAATTAAATTTTCATCATCTTTTGATAACATTATGACCGCTTTCCATTTTCTCTATTCTGCTGCTGAATCTGATCTTGTTTTACAAGAACGCATTCCATGCATAAGATTTCAGAAATCGTTCCCTGATATCCAAACTGATATTTGCTGCCAGCAATATGTTTTCCGGTAAAATACCCAAACCGCAGGTTGCTTAAAGTTACACCTGTGTCCTTACAATACTTTGTGTCTATCCCTTGGCTTTATTGATTGTCTTCTTCAACAACAATAATGAATTACGTAATCAAGCTCAGATGTAATATTATTATTATACTCTTTATTCGGCGAGGATAGAGTGATGAGGGCCACTCTTAGACCTTACCTCATAAGTCAGATATGGTACAGTACATAAAATTACAATGTCTACAATTTAAACGAAGAATATAGTGGAGTTTTGAAAAAATAAAAAGAATAAATAATAAAAAAGAAATATGGGGAAAAACTCCTTAGCAGAAGGTATTTAGAGGAAAAATCGCCCACATCTTTGCGGGAAAAATATCGCACAAGTAGGGGAGCGAAAAAACCCGCGTAGACAAGCGGTATCTTCATACCAAGCTGTAAGAACCATCATCCATGTCTTAGTTCTTTCAATTCTTGATTCTTCGTTGCCATGTTTGGTCCCTACTGAGCTCTTAGAGTTCCTTGCATTATTTCGCGCTTGTACTTTTCGAGTACTTTTACTTTTATACATATACTTTCCATACTTTTAATGTAACCCATTGTCATCCACGTTCACCTCCCTTTTATCACTCATGAACGAATTCCCTCTTTTCTCGTCGTCCTTACGTGTGATTATAAAACTAGTCCGTCGCGTCTATTTTAAAGAAATCTATGTTTATTTTACACGAAGCCGTGATCTATTAAATTAGAATATTTGAATATTACAAAAATATTAATTTCATTCACGAATACGTCTCGATTTTCACACTTAAGATTACTTCGTTCCGAAATTAATTATTAATGGTTTTAATAAATAAGGATTTACTGGAGTAGAAAATACAATTCTCATTACGATAAAATCGACGAAGGGTAGTTTTAATTTCAGTGGGATATGAAGAACGTTTTCCATTGCTGCACCACAGCATCGGATTCCACATTTTCCATTTGGTACTTCAACAGGGTAGCTGAGAAAGAGAGGGAAAATATAGCACTGCATGTGAGTCAACTAGAGGTGAGAGGTTTTCGCAACAGTTGTGAAAGTACTTTCGAAAGAATTCTAGAGATTCTTTTGACTAAACGAGCAAAAGAAAGAATGCTAAATTCATTACTGAAGTTTAAAGCTTCTTTTCTGAGTTCAGACCTAAATTGAGGGTCTTGCCGTTTCTCTTCCACACAAAGCGCCAGCTGTGGACTTGTGAATTTAAATAAGCAAAATTGGTTAATTAAATACCCTCCCATTCTTCCTCATTATGCCGCTGTTGAGTCGCGAGGGATATTTTTTCGAATGTGGTAGAGTAGTTAAGGTCTTCTACGTAGCCTTAATGAATTTTCACTTTACGAATCTTAAAACCCAATTCTGATATCGTTTCCTTTATTTTTGTTTCGAGAGCGATGAACAGAAGATCTTTTTAAACATTTTCAACCTCCTTTCCATGATATATTTGTTGGCATTTCTTATGATACTAGTCGTAATATTTTATGAGAATGCCACATCTATCTCCATAAAGCAAACGAAAATTTCAAAACGTCATGGGTTAATTTTCCGACCTGAAATGTTCCTGAGAGGGATTTCCATATCCTTTTGAGGAACGAATTTCTTTCGGCAGCCATGCACCTTTTCGGAATCGAATTCATAAGAAAGAACTCTTCTCCTGCGAAGCGAAGACATTTTTTACTTAAAAATTCAAATTCCACGTCCTGTAAATCCTTAAAAATTGCACAAAATTGCACACGCCGAAAGACCGCTTGCTGGTATTAATGTAGATATAAAAAGTATTTTTGGAGAAGAGCATATTTTATTGTCATAAGATATCGATAAAGTAGGTTTTCTAGAGTATAATTTCCTTTAAATTTGAAGAAAAAAACGATTCTTTCAAACGACTAAACGAACGACTCCCGCGTCACATTAAGAAGATACCCGTAATTCTTTGCAGTGCTGGAACAAACATTTATCTTAGCGTAAAAAGTTTCTAGGAAGATTATTGCCTCAGAAGGATATGCGACGTTGATGTCGATCAAGATGATAGGGTGTTGAACGATCAATATAGTTCTCCTTATCATTCCATTTCAATCGTACTCGATTCCTAAAACTCCTCTAAATGTCAAGTCGCTCTCAATTGTTAAAATAGCTCGAAGATGCATGGAAGTAAAATGGGAGAGTTGAACTGAACTATTTCCTTCGCTTTCTTATCTCTTTTATTTCTATAACGGCTCTCTCGACTTTTTGTGGATATAACGAGTTTTCTCTTCTATGATTCCATTGCATTCTCCATTTCAACCTTTTTCTTAATGCCATCGTCGATCCCCTTTCTTTCTATCCTCGAGTTCGACGCAGCAGCCAATTCCATACGATTCTATCCTGAAAAATATTGCAGCAATCTTTTATTCATCTTCAACTCTGGCCATATTGAGGAAGGTGGTCCAATAAAAATTTATTTCTTGGCTCCATAGCACTGTTTTACTTTGAGTGAAAAAGATTTACCTTTAAATCCCTATTCTCCGCAGTACTCGATTTCACCCTTTCTCGGCTGATTCCATTTCAGTCTCCATTCCACCTGAAAATATCTGCGCAATTTCTGGTTCAAATGGATAAAAACTCGCACTCATGTCGCCCTTTTGTTGCCCAATGTCATATTTTCACCCCAGTTATCCCCTTGAGTTTCGCATGTTATTATTTCAGTCTGATAGTCCTCGCTGTCCTTCCATGTTAATTTCCCTGTTATGCAAGGGTGGGGTTATTAGCTCTTCCGACGGCTTAGTGATGGAAGGAAGGAAGTAACTTGTTTTCCTCGGCAACCTAACTTTGAAAAGGTCGGTTATGATGTATTTTTTATGTGATTGGGTGAACTGAAACGTAAATGATTCAAGACTCGAGTGAGGAAATAAATGTTATCTACCAAAATGTCAGAGGGTAAGTATTTAAAAATTTTAAAAACATTTTAATCCGTCTGCTTATTAGCAGAAATATTATGTGGTGGTATAGATTGAATTTCGTGACTGGTCGAATGTTATTCTGATTTAATTTCGGAAATTAAAGTTTCGGAAATTTAGATAACATTTTAATATGTTGCGAGATATAAAATAATAAATATACTGATAACACGGATTGCTCTATGGCAATCCTTATGGCGATCCAATGGTATTAATTTCTGATGAATTCGATAAAAAAATTAACTCTTACCAACCGTTTACAAAATGTATCACTATTAAAGGAACTACGAAATTGCAAATTATTCATCCATTAGATTTGAGCTTATTTACAACACTTTTTCGTAACAGAAATTAAAATCCTGTGCGATGATGTAAAAATTCTATTTATTAACTGACCATTTAAAACTTGGGGAAAAACAGAGAAACATTTTTAATGAAGCAACTGATTGGTTGAATTCCTTAAAATTTTACGTAGGACTTAAACTAAGAGTTTGATAGGGGATAAATATATACGAAATAAAAATCGTAATCAGAAAATAGATACTTTCTTTTAGTTTTTACTCCTAACCTTAATACCTTTGATGAGATAAAATTTCTATTACGGTCTTATGAACTGAAAAGGACTGAAATATTGAGGATAGCCAAACGTATCAAAACCGGTCGTACTAGGCAATTTTTTATTATAATTTGTAGAAGTGAATATGCTTTATATTGTTTTTATTTGAAGAAAATAAAAATATTTGCATTTTTCATACGGGATTCATCGAGGTATAGTCTAAATTAATAGAGTTTATTAGAACTGAAATCATTTCAAAGTGACTGATTGGGAAGAAAAAATAAGGTCTTTAAATTCTTCTATCAAAACCTGAGTGAAAAATTATAAATTCTGATCAGCTCCTGGAGGTACAGGTGTATCTTATACAAAGAATATCCAAAGAATAGCCTAACTCACTTGTGAGTTTTTTCTTTGTCGACCTTTATTTGTTAAGAGTTTTTCCCTCAATATTTGTTTTATCTCTGTATTTATCATAACGACATACAAGGTTAGATGGAGTGCCAAACCTCGCCAATAAAGGATCAATCTATCTATCTAACAAGACTCCTGCAAAGAAAAACATGGTATACAGAGACAGACCGCGACTCTTAATTATGGAAGATAAATCTTAAGAGAAAGATGAAAATCTTAATTATGAAGGATATTTAATCGTTGCTAATTTAACGTTAACCGTAACTACAAGCTTGTGGACCACATTTATTTGAAAAGTACGGTTCCATTAAAGTAATAGGCATAGATATGTTTAATATAGTGGATAGAATAGATAACAAGTAGTTATGATTGAAAGGCATGTCTTCGAAGTCGAATTTCGTGAATACGTTTCCGACTACGTGCAACAATTTTTTAAATAAATGCACTACTTTTCATTAGTCTTCTGGCACGAGACATGGGAATGAGTAAACCTCATCCCCTCTCCAAGGCTTTTGGCAGCTAATGAAAGACTGATTGCGGATCCAACCAGTCCTCCGTTTTATGATTTTTAAGGCTGACAAAATGTAGATTTGAGAGAAATGGAGAGGTTTAAATGGGACTACATTTGTGAAGCACAAAGATTATTGCTACTAAACTTGATTAGAAAAGATCTATTTCACTTTATCTCTTTATATCTAAAAATGTCTCGCCTCTAGATTGGGAAATTAATAGGCGTGCGTCCCTCGCCAAGTAAAAAGTAAAATATAATGAACGAGTTAACTCCTTTGTCTAGTACGACGGAACTTAATTCAAATTGGCTATTAATCCTATACTAAAAAAGTTCATAACTTAATTATACATTAATTTTAATAATATTGGTAATCGTAACACCTAAAGCTATATATGTATGCAAAATGCCCAACAGATAGCCTAATGAATATAGTAACACAAAAGAGAGTCCAAGTAAGAAAAATTTATTTTGCATATCACATTTTTGTCTTCCGAAATTCTTCCTGTATTGAAGTAGACGGACCACTGATGGTAAAGTTAACGTTCAATAAAGGGAGTTTTCCAACACAATCAAAAACCAGATCGCCATCTTCAGGGCACGGGGGTCCTACCCGTCCTAGCATCGCTAACGAAATGTATATCGGTTTGTAGCGATCTGTTTTTTGATCGCTAGCGAAAACTTAATACTTAAACTTAAAACTACTTAGTCTTCAAAATGCAACACGCAACGTCCAAAGGCGAAAACAGTACGATTGAGATACACATGTACATGATAGTAAGTTTGTCTCTGAATTTTTTATCATGGTATCATATGCTTTAATCACAAATATCTCCTCTCCAGAAAGTCTATTATCATTTTGCCGTTTTCATCAGATGGACCAACGTTTCTATGCCTTTCTAAATAAAATGCACGAATTCGGATTTATCAATATCCTTGGTCGATATGGGAACGGTCGGGTTATAAATTCGAAATTAGATAACTCAGAATTTCCGCTTATTCTATTAAATTCTGCAATTTCCAAACAAGTACAGAATTCAACGATGAAAATTAGAATTTTTATTCAATTAACTTTCTTTTCGTATTTTTCTTGAAGCCTGAAAACGGTAAAAAAAGAATTCAATTCGTATGGGAGTATTCTCTAGTCGTCTTAAGTCAAATCCAGGATTCTTTTATAAAAGAAACGACCAATTTTTACAGACGAAAAAATATTTTCGGGCCGCATTTCGAATTCTATAATTAAAAACTTTATTTTATCGGAAAGTGCAGTGAATTTTAAAAAAATTAGTTTCTAAATATCATACGGTGGTAACAGACGTCGGAAACATAAATATATCCACGACGGTGAGCATGATAGTAGATATTTGCTTACAAATAGTAATGGGAAATTGGCATTAAACGAATGTCACTTAACACACGTATAAGTAAATCTTCAACACAAATACTAATTGATTCCTGTTATTGATCCTGCTCTTAAACTTGTTCAACTTTTTTACATGGCGATATCAAAAGAATCAGAGGCATAGATTTACTATCCTATTTATTTCTCTTATTGGCATGTACAACTACAGAACGCCTGGATTAAGCAGTATCAAATCGGGATACATTCGGACGTACACGATATTTCGTGATACAGTAGTCCACAAAATAGTAATAGACTCGCGTACAAAGCAACCACTGTGCGTGAACAATTGAATGTGTGCTCTTCCACTTGGCTATTTACAGTGGCCTGAATTTCATCTGAATACATCTCGCTCATTGAGTAATGACGATCGAAAATTGAGACTTCGAAGCCAGATTTCAGAAGTAGAACATTATTGAGATAGTTCTGGACTAGACATTTCGGGTGATAAACTAATATAGAAATAATGAAACATCAGCCGAAAAATTTATGCTTCACATATCCAATTTATTTGTACTGAAATTGCTAAAAATAATGGGTGTTTTAGAATTTGCAAGAAACAGAGAGGAATGTCACTAAAATTAATTAATCTTATGTTAATTTAGTCCCATACGTCTTTCTCCAAAGATCACTTTCTTGGATAGTTTCTTCAAACGATAACGATAAATTACAGCTCTACGTTAAAATAACTACCAACTTATTATTTATCGATTAACAGCGGATGTTATATAAGTGCATCTCTTAAAGTAACCGCTAAAAGAGTAAACTACACAATTAGTATATTTGTCTCACCCCAGTTATTCAATTCTGTTCCATGTTCATCACAAAGCTGATCACTGGACGAAGATTCTCTTCTTATATCTCTTTACTTTACTCACCTGAAAGAGAAAAATAGAAATTAGTAATTCATATTGTAATTCTAAGAATGACTTATTTTGCTAATAATGAGAAACCCAACTTAATAATTTTTTTTCTTGCTTAATATACGAATATAATATTTCATAGTGTAGTTTCAATGTAAGTTTAATTGTAAAGTATCACCCAAAAGTTCTCTTTATTTATATAGATAAGTATTTTACTGAGCATCAGTTTTCTCAGAAAGTAAATTGTGAGAGAATATTTTTATTTATTATTTAGTTTCAATAAAAATATATAATATAGATTAATTCGATTCCATAATTTCAATACTGCATTATCGTAATCGGGTAGAAAAAAATTTGCATCTACAACTAGCACAAACTAGCATCTGGTGCAATTTTAGCATAGCTCGTATGCATGGGAGATGAACATTTTGAATAGGATCATTAGGTATTTTGAGGGAATGATTTTATAGATCAGAATGTGAAATATCAATTTTTGATTGCTTCATGCCAGTGTAGGTTTCGATAATAAATATAATCAGCAATGAAAAATTAGGTTAAAACGCAACCGACTAAATCAATACTAAATTTTTTTAATTTAATGAAATCAATTACCTAAGGTAGATGGATTAAAGAGATACGGTAAACACGGTTTTGTAAGAATGAAAAGATGAATTTCTCGATTAGAGCGGAGGTTTTCGCTTTCATTTTTTTCTGTTAAAGATTACTCTCCTTGTTCCTTGAATTCTTCTCCTATGTTAATTAAACTTGCCGTACTATTTTTCCTCACATTGTCTCTTGTTAACTCATATGTTAAAAGAGAAGGTAATAATTTTGCAAGTTTGTCGTGAAAAGCAGCTTGCATCATTCGAAGGATTTATTACAGCTCGGCGGGAGGCGGACAACGGTCAACTTAGCGAAAAAACCAACTTTGCTAAAGATAACTGGTCGACAGTCAAGTTAGTGAAAAAACATGACAAAAAGTTAAGTGGACAATGAGAGAAAATGACATGTTTTAATACTTAATAGATAGGCTCGAAGGTTTTTTTTCTTACTTTGAGCCACTGTGATGAAGATCAACTGGGTTGATATAAAGGTAGACGGAGAAGTGCTGGAAGTGGAGAGAGCGAAAAGGGTTGAAGAAATAAAGCGGAGGCAGAGATAATGGGTGGAATACAGATTGAGAAGGATTGGATACACAAAGAAAGTATTTTAGGGGTAAATAATCTGAAAAATATAAAGGGGAAGATAGAAATAAAAGCAAATCAATGATGCCGTGGAAGAGTCATTATTTAAGAAGTAAAAACGTCGTTTGGAGGCTTGGTAAATAAACCTAACGAGAGGAAGTATAACAAAGTATGACAAAAGTGAAAACAGGAAAAACTTATCAACTGAAACGAAAAAAGAGAAGAGGTTGTAAGGACATCCCACAATTTCTATTTTTTTGTTTACATATGTGGCGTATCTTCTTCTTCACTTGAAAATGACGCTGAAGCGTAGAAATTACTAGTGTTTCTGTTTAAACGTGGGTGTGGTATTAAGAAAAAATATTAAAATAGGATTAAGTTTCATTTGGAAAGTTTTTTCTATTTTTTTGTCATTACGGGGTACCATAAAGTTACTCACCAGTTACTGGATAACAAAGTAATTACCTAAAAGTGCTTACACCAAACCTATCTTATGCACAAATATTTTATCACATCTTCGCTAACTCTCGTCTAGTTTGTAGTAGTATTTTTAGAAGTGCTTCGGCAACTGAGGTCATTTCGGACATATGAGCCCCCACCGGAAATCGAACCCGGGACTGCTTACATTAAAGGGAAACGCGTTTCCCACTTGGTCATCTTTTTATAATGTTTTTTAACCGGGGAGAAATTTGTTTTAGCGTTGTCGATAAGTTCCTCCTTGTATCCAAAATGCATTCCATTACATCATTTGATAGATCCGGAGAAGTCATGTTCAAATACTTACTAGCAGCGTACAAAATGCTTCATTGAGTTTTGTGATTCTTCAATAATCCATTTTACACTGACTTTGTTAATGCTCAAAATAATAAGAAGATATGTTACTATAATTTTTGACGCATCATCTTAGAATGTCAGATAAAAATAATTGGTATAGGAATAATGACGAATTATTCGAACTCAAATCACATTGTATGCTGAAAGTAATTCCTGGAGGAGAATTATCTGAATTATTCGCTTACCAAAAGCTGGGAGGAAACTTTTAGCGTTTCTTAAGTAGTAAAATACTGCCACAGCCTTTACTTTGGAGTGTGCAGTGGACATATGCTAAACAATCTCAACTCGACCAAGAGTACAGACACTGCTTCTGTTAGGAAATTTAAATGGGAAAATAATCTGGGAAGCTTACAAGGTGCAAGGAGCGCAGGTTTCAGATTCGACGTAAGGTAGACGATTTGGTATGAACACTTTCCCTAGAAACTTAATCCTCTAGGGGTTTAGTTGCCAAAGAGGCGAAAGCGATGGGCCTTAACTGTCGAACACGCCCTCATCCGTTCCTTTTTCCATCCTGAATCCAATACTCCAGTATTTCCGTTAAACTTCTCAATTTCCGACGAAATGTACTCAATGGTGATTTTCAGATAGAAAATCCTTTTAGCAGACTCTCATCCAGAGGATTTTTTATTACGTTCGACAAGCGGTCTGAACATCATGAGAAACTTTTGAAAAAAAGGCATCCATCTTCTTGAGAATGCAAGGTTCTTTTAGTCAGATAAAAGTTACGATGCGAAAAAAAGAACATCGATGCTCACATTTGTTTTCCCCAAACACCGAAGTTACGATAAATATATGAAATAGAACTAATAGAATTAACAAGCGTGAATATTCCATAACGTAAAGGCTTAAGGCATAACGTAAAATCTCTTTTTTAAGCAACCGTAGTATTCTTTTAACAGTATAATAGAATATATTCCTACATCTACTTCATGTATCCGTGAATGCATCAGAAGAGATTCGACAAGTCCAACTCAAGTGAACAGTCAAGTTTTCATTCTTAGGAAAGACAAGTATCTTACTGCAATGTGTGGTAACTTTAGAAGGAGTTTAGCGGAGGAAGTTTCCGTTTGCATTTTTTCCATCCCTATTCAGAGGAAAATACCTCTTCTGAAGAGGTATTTCAACGGATATTTCCTTTCCCATTCATAAATATTCATAGAGGCACTAAAGTTAAAATTGTATGCATATGTATGCATTGTATATAAATGCATATGCATAAACTATAATTTCCAATTTGCTCCTGTTTCCAGGAATGCCCTTATATTTTAGACCGGCAGTTATCTGACCCTTTATAGGAAGTATTCCCCTCTAAGGGAAAATTTTGCATTTGTAAACATTTTAACAGGCTTTTGACATCATAATGGTAATTTTCACTAATGCATTTCCCATTTTATGTGGCTTTAACATTTGCAGTTAAGAACAGTTTGCAATGACGAATCATGGGGACAAATATATGACGATTCCGGAAATGTTCTCTAGTGAGATTTGGTGGAATTCCATAATTTAATGAAATAATAAATATAACTTATACTTTTCCATAAATATATATTTGTGTAATAATATATTTGTGGAAAAGTATAAGTTACATTTATTATTTCATTTGATTCCGCAAATTTTATCAATAAGCTCTATTTTGTCAACGGGATTTAATAATATTAGTAATTAAGTAACTAATTGTATTTTTTGCGTAAATTATTTGTACTTTATATAATTTCATTGCTATGCTGTAGTTTTCTAAGAAATGAACTTAATTGTGACGTTTAATAAAGTACATAGATGATTAAATTTCAAAATATCTTATCATGCAGTTACAACAGAAATAGTGAAGGTCATAATGCTGTAAGTTACAGCATCCAGTATGTCCTTATGTTCGCTTTAGCAAATCGACATACATTACCTCTCAGACACTGTTTTAACTGGTAGCTGTAACAAGAGTATGGAGGTCATTTTATCTACAACTTGATTCGTTTAGAATCCATGAACATTTTAGTTTTTTCATTCAGTGATCAAACCACTGGCCACTCTTGTTCTCATGGAATTGATGAATAGAGCTTTACTATCACATTAAATTGGAAGATCATGTCATTTTTGTCCTAAAATAACGAAACATAAAAAAACCACTTGATTCAGGCTAGATTGAGACTATCAAGTCTTTTCTTACATCTAACCCTTCCTCATATAAATTTTAAAAGTAATATCTCGAAAAAAGTGCAAAGAAGAAAACTGCATTGTGGGTTTAAAAACTGAAGTTAGAACTTAGGAAAAAATACACCACAGCAGAAAGACATCCAGAATGGGAGTGTGAAAAACCTGCGAAACCTACTGATAATTAAATACTGATAATCAGGTATGAGTTCCTGCAATTTAAAATACAAGGAAAGATCCAAGGTAAATGGAGTCCGGGAATAAGAAGAATAGATTAGTTGAAAAATATAAAAGACTGGTGTGGTACAACTTCAATCCAAAGATTGCTGAAGAAAGCACAAGAGCACAGTAATTCATGCCAAAGTGATCGCCTACGCTCTAGAAAGAGTATTAAACATAAAGAAGAAGATGGATGACTTTATGCAATCTATCTTCCTCTTTACGGTTACCTAATTTTTCAGCTGGTTCCAACATGGCAATCTTCGAAGTTAAATGGGGTTCTAATTTCGGTAACATTAAATTTCGAAGTAAAAATTACTTATCCGTGTTTGTATAGTACAGTACAGTACCTGGCCTTCATTTTTATACTCCAAAACTAACAATTACGAAATGTTACAGGTTTGCATGCTAGGCCGCGCAAAAAATGAACTGCTATAAGGAACACCTCTAACTTCTTTTGGCATTCTTTGCAGCGATATGGCTTAGAGGATCTCCCTTTCCAGACAAGCAGACGTAGTCCGAGATCGTTAACTGCCATTTTATCAGACGATTTAACCACTAGGAAAGACTTGGAAAGAAGAAGGGCTAAGTAACATTTCTCGGCCTTCACCCTTCACAGTGGAGAATGCGGCTTTTCCGGCGAGCGATCGCCCACGTACTCGTAATTCGGAAAAGAGGACTAAAAGAGGAGGCGTAACATGCGGAAACCAAAATGGACTGGACGCTGGTGACTAAACAGGCGCAAATGAAAGAAAAACAAAGTGTGGAAGCGAAGTGCGTGGGAGGAGACGAGATATGAGTGGCGATACGTGGAGAAGCAGAAGTTTGATAACACTTACTTTTTTTCGGTCGGAAAAGGCGCGTCTGGGCGCGCGGAGAAGGAAATTACATTTACGTCCTTGTCTCAGGTGCGTCTCTGAATTCTCGGGGAGCGAAATGAAAAAGTAAAATCGAGTCCATCCTTCCCTTTGCAAATTTCTTCTTTTCCTCCTCCCTTCCGGTCTCGGCAATCTCATCTCTGTCTGCTCCTTTCCCTCTATTTAACCAGTCTCTCTTCCCATCGCCACCTCGTGAGTCGAAGAATGGCCGCTCGTGAAGAGAACGGAAGGGTCCGAAGTGGGAACGGAAGCAGGGTGCGTAGTTGGATTGGGAATGAGAAGATGAATCAGCGTGTGACGGGCGGAATTGAATTGGTATTGGAGGAGCTGGACTGGAACCGGAAGAAAATCGGAGAATGGACGACGGCGGATTCGGAGGAGGATTTCCGCGGGTGGGCTTACAGATCGAGCTACTTGCGATAAAAACGTTTAAAAGGATATAATTCTTGGAGAAGAAAATTAATCTGGTGCTTTTATTAAATCTTTCCTATCCTTCCGTGCACCGTTCCTGCGCAATTCAATGTTTCCGAAAGTTCCTCAGGTGTTCATTTTCCTTGGGTAGGTTTTCAGCGTCCGATATGGTATGAGCACGGTGGGCTAAAGTATACAGGATGCCCTTAATCTGCGCCGGATTTTGATGGCTGTCAGGATTCAGATAAGGGTCCGTAACTGTCGGCTTCCGGTAAACGCTATATTCTAGTGAGCCTTGGGAGAAATGGCCGGTTGGAAGTCGGTATCACCAGAGAAAGAAAAACAGCTCGTCACGGCCTTATTACCCAATGTTGCGGGAATATCAGGTAAAATTGGTATAATATTAGGCCATCACAGCATCAGGACGGTACATAAACCATACAGAAAAATTGGGGCCATGATTTCCAAACCGTAGGACCCCCTGGGACTAAGGACCTCGGGAGTGTACAGTCCCCTGCTAGTGCGGCCTAACATACATAGGAGAGACAGGATGAGCCATCGAGGCACGATTGAAAAAACACTCACGATGTATCCGGCTCCAGTACCCCTCGAAATAGGTGGTGGCGGAACATTCGTTAAGTGAAAATCACCAGGTCGACATTGACGACACTAATATCCTCGCCAGAGGGACGGGATACTGGGATCGGGTGGTAAAAGAAGGAGTAGAGATTCGAATACACCAAAATAATATGAATCGGGAGGGACTTATTCTATGGAAGGCATGGAATGGGACAGTAAGAAAAATCGCCCAGGGACGAAGACAAATTGTATCCGCCAATCAGGATGCAGGCGTTACATAAAGAAAGTGAAAAGCAACCACGGGTGACGTATGTATAGACGACCGTTTGGCCTCCTCGGCGCCCTTAAGATGGCCGTGAAGTGTGCGGTCGAAACGTTGGTGGCAATCGACCAAATAACCCGGCTGATAACCCGAGAAAACTTTCTGTACTAGTAGGGGTGTTTAAAAGAAAAGCAAAGAGGTTACGAAGGTTATTCTCATTTTTTCTTGGGGAAAAATATGACCCATTACGTTCGGTAGTGTGAATTTCATAAGAAGAATTTGGGAATTTCTGCTTCTGGAAATTATTTGAACGCTCTTTTATTTATTTTTAAAGGAGAAAATTTCCTAGAAAACATGTTATGGTCTGTTAAGTTTATAATCTAATCTTCTTTGATTGGTGTCCCTCCCCGTGCCCTAAAAGAGGTAATATTTCTTCTTTCGCATCCTCAGCTGAGAAGAAATATTTAATAGACTCTATTTTTATTAAAGGGAAGGATTCCATCTGACTTAGTTTAATTCAATCAATGAGTAAGGAATGAGTTATAATATGAGTACCTTATAAAAGAGAAAAGGGTATTAAGGGTAGAATATTTTTTATGAATATCTATCGAAAACTCGAATCAAATTGAATTGATAGAAAATTAATTTAAAACAAGAGTATAGAGAAGTAAAATGATATAAGAGTATTAATGAATGGGGTGAATTTCACAAGAAATAGAATAATGCTATACTTTCAATTTTCCCTTTACTGTTTGGGCTTTTATAACCGTCATATAATTCGTTCCGTTTCCGATGTATTGGAACTCGAACTTCCTTTTATCAGCGGCTGTAGACGATTTCCCTTTCTGCCCTTCTTTCTCAGTTTACAGCCATCCATCTCGATTCTGTCTGAAGGACAAAACACTTCGGATTTATCGAACAGATTTTGGGAGATAGAGGTTAGAAGCGTTCTTGGATTCTCAGTATCCACTAGAAATCGAAAAGGGAAGAAATAAGGTTTATTTTTCCATTCACATAAAAGGATGCCTTTCTCTGTCCCCCTAACAATGTGATATTAAGAGAATTTCGCTGAAGGCGCACCATAAGATACGATGAGCCCCAAAAAGGAATTCGATTTGGGAAAGAGGAAGTGACTAGATTAGATTGCATCAAATAGCGACACTATTAACTATCATTTAAACTACAAATTATCCTCTTTCGATACTCCTTGATTCTATTTTTTGTTCGACACGAAGACATAGCAGTTAAGAAATGGCTATAGTAATGGACAATCGCAGTTGGGTTCTAGGGTATACTACTACAAGCGTTTTGCCAGAGGGTAATTTTATACAAGAGACTGTTTGACCAGGGATGGTTCACACAGGGACATTTTCACAAGGATATTTCATTTAAGAGGTATTTAACCCGAAAGAAGTTCCATCCAATATACAATTAGATAATTTAGCCTATATAAAATATTTTAAAAACTCGCTTATTTTGTAGAATGCAATCGATTTTTCATTCTGACGCTTATCAAAGTCATACGAGTCAATGACAAATCTAAACATTCGGAGCATACTTCAAAACTATGTGACACACCTTAACTAAAAGTTTGGTTTTCATATAACACATAGTTTTTGTACATATTTTTCTTAACTTTATGTAGACTTTGTCTAAATAGGATTTGTTCCTACTAAGATTAAGCAGGGAATTAGTATGTATTCTTGATGTATATAATTTTATCTATCGAACGATTTATAACGTGTCCCATTTTAACCGCTGATCTTCCTTAAGGAAAGCTTCGAAGTCTAGATTTACACTACATATATTAATTCCAACAGCAGATATATTTTGCCAATGGTACTTTGAAAAGCGAGTATAGTATAAACCAGATAATAGAGAAGAGCGACAAGTGNAGACTTGAAGGTGGATTGGACGGTGAGGATGGGAGAGGAACGAAGATTAAATGATCCTTTTAAAGAGGGAGGACGTTCACATCTTTGGGCCCCAAGCGTGCGAAAGCTGATAGGTGATGGGAAAGGAACAGAAGAGCAAGGGCGTGTGTTTATCTTCGAATGAGAGCAAATGGGCCTCTTTCCTTTAGAAAACGGACGCGTGGTCGTTGACATCAGGAAGGCATTTTTTCCGAGTCTTTCGTTGTTGCGAAGAGGCAGCCGCAGCCACGGAAAGAAGATTGAAGAGGAACGGGAAGAGGGCGATGAACCTTTTTATTTCCTTTCGAAAACGAAATTAGTCCCAACCTGCTTGCGTACGTCGTAACCAAGGATCTAAAATCTGGAGGGTTAGTCTCATCTGCGAGATTCGTGGAATGAATAGTGGCGTTTAAATGTATGTACTAGATACAATTGTACATACTGGAATGTTGCTGAAAAATGTTTCTAAGAGCTTTATTTAGTACTGAAATATTTAGCTACGGCAAACATGGTATTTTAATGAAGTCTTATAAGTTTTTAAATATAATAAATGGATCTACCTTATACCCACTCAGTATTATTTCCTCTAGTTGTTTGGATTTGAAGAGAGCTTACCCTCTAACGTAACTTATAGCCAATAGAACTGCATTGTTCCCATTTAAGATTACTGTTTTCGAAGTATTATACCAAATAGTTCTGTTTTTCTGTTACCGAAGAAATAAAATCATTATCACTCATACGCTCAGTAATGATACAGTGTTTGGCAGAAACTCGTCTTGATTCCCAGTATAAAAGTGATGATTTAGGGAATGCCAAAGAATACTCGTATATATAAAGCTTTCGAAGCCCTCTTCTTACGAACGCATTTCTCTCTATCAGAGCGTTTGTATTTCTCTCATGTATTTCCTTCCGTACATCTACTAACACGTCCTTTATGTGACGAAATGTCCAACTGGCTTCCTTTTCGTAATCGAATATATATTTCCTTCAACAAAAACACTGGCAGCCAACCTCTCTTACTACTTCCGCGTATTGTTGAGCGAAAAATAATTTGAAATGGCAGATAATACTATATATTTTCTGAGATTCTTGCACATGTAGACTAAACAATAGTGAGGACAAATGATCTGTTATGTCTCCAGAGAGGCTAGTCTCCGTAAATTTAAGTAAATTCAACCGTAGGCGAAGCCTCCTTTTTCTCATGTCAGATCATGAGATACTAATCTAGAAGGTACGAGTATATACAACAATTCTCGTATAGACACAATTCAATAATTTGTATACCTCTCAATATGTTGGTCATAGGAGCAGAAAAAATGTTCGTTAGCAGTCCATGAAAGATGACTCGAATCATACTTCAAACATGAGCCTCCGTAGGCTACGTACAATGCATATTTATAATATACAGTGATGGTTTGTCCATTAATAAACGTTACAGTCATGAATTTTATGTACGTAAATACTCTCAAAAGATTGAAAAGGGTGTGCAAAGATATTCCACACTTTTGATTAGGTACTTAATTTAGCAAAATAAAAACCCATTTCCTTAAGTTAAGGTATTGCTAATCAAATAAATATTTCGCCATTAATGAAACACAAAAAACGTATCTACATACGCATGACTTAACTGAATTTAGAATAGCTTCATTTTCTCATCGTATAATTTGGAATACTTTTCCTCCTTACTTTGGTTTAACCTTTACCATGGCATTTATACAAATAATTATAAGATTTCACAATTGTTTCGTATACTCTATAGTGATTTTAGATTAATATCAACATGATAAAAACACCAAATAAAACATTTTATAAATTTAAGTGTTTACTTTCTTTCAGACTCTTTAGAAGTTCTGAATGCTGTTCATCCAACACACGTTTCTCAATTTTTACATTTTTCTTAAATTTTGATAATTTTTAAGATTTCCTATGCAATTGATAATATTTTTACTTAAATTATAGCTAATTTTTATTTATAATTACTGCTTAAATTATTTAAACATTATTGCTAATAGGAATAACAAGTGTGAAAAATAGCGACACGACTGGGACTCGAACCCAGGTCTCCCACTTTCCGGGCAGGTATTCTAACCACTGAACTACCGNCATTCTATTTTAATTTAAAATTACTTAACTAAGCTACCCGTAACATGCAAGCATACATTAACGACAGTACGGCGAACATATGTTTTATTTCACAACAGTAATTGAAATTCTGCTGCGAGAGGGTTTTTAACTCTCAAATTATAAGTCGTAAAGTAGAAGTACTCTGCTTACTAATAAAACAAATAAATGAATGCAAGCAAAACAGATCCTCTGTTGGTTCGAACAGCTGATATTACGTTTCCTAAATCATATTTCACAAATTCCATTTATTACAAAGGCACTCTAGATTCTTGATATAAGTTGTTTTTCTTATAGTAGGGAACAATAATAAATAACTCTTTTAAATAAGGAAACCTCAAAAGCTGCAAATCAGATTGTTAAATTTAAAAAAAAAAGGTCTTTGAATTTTCAATTTTCTTCTAAAGATCAGATTTGATACAAAAATATAAAGAAGATAATAAAAATATTTTACTTTTCTTTTCGGTAAATGTCGATTATGTATTTAATTTAATTTTAATTCTTGATGTAATGAGTAAAGTAAAAGATGCAGCTGAATACTGCAGACAGTTGTATACTATTAGCACTTCGGTTACTCATTAGTACTGTAAAATAGAAAAGCCCTTATTTGATAATTTATTCAGTACTACAATTACTTCTGACGCTTATTTTTCTATGGCTACACTTTTCATGAGCAAAATTTCCCTTATAATGTGTGTTGCCGCCCAATAAATACTTTTTCTACTGCAGCTCCACCTTTATCATGTAGATATAGAATCCAGGTAGGTGAGAAAAGTAAGTTTACCTTAATCAATAAGAAATTGTCTTCAGAAAGGCTGATTTGATCTTTTAGAGCTCTTTCAACAACCGTTGTAACACAAAACTAGGATTTTTCTTATGGTTTGACCTTTACCCTTTCAGACAGGAGATAACGATCAATTAAGAACGCTTTCGGTCTGCCGTCACATTTTCGAGTGGTTAGAATGGTTCTTGCTCTAATCGCTAGTTGCAGATCCGATTTTAGCACGTCCTTACTTTAAATTGGGTGTTAACTCAAAAGCCACATTCCGTTCCAGGAAAAGATGACGGAAAAGTTTCTCCCTTATCATAGAATTTACAATTCCTCTCAGTAATTTAAAAGAGAACTATTTTATGGCTGAAGACTTTGAGATGTGAAGCTTGCTTTAAATTGATGGATATATCTTCATTATAACTCCAATTCATAGGGTGATGTACGGAGGACACTTGATCCCAGAACCCCTACGCTATCCGTGATGGCCTACCGGGAACCCTAAAAACATTTTTGTGATACATAAGGGTTGTAAAATAAGACTAATAGATGATATATGCAAAATTGTGTTCACTAATTTTTAGGTTTTCTCCGAAAATGTTTTATATGTGAAAACTAAAGCAAAAGGCTTTCAAACTTTTCAATAAATTGTGGGCGCTCGACAAATTAGCTGGGCGGCACTTAAAAAAAGTATCGCAAGGCCGTCCAGGCGATCAGCTTAGAGAGAGTCCTCGAGTGTTTATGAACATTTACTCTAGCTGCAATGATATTTTCAGGCCAAAAGTTACTATGTGATGTCCATATTTTAGCTCAATTTCACCCTTCCGTCGGCGTAATTTTCGAAAGTATGATACTTCCTCTGCCACGCACCAAAAGGGGCCTTGCAGAATATGTATGTACATGTAGACAGTTTCACTGGTCAAAAGAGACTGCTGTTTTCTGTGAGGAGAAGAAAGTTCAATCTAAATGTACATTATGAATGAAAAAAATGTGTTTATTTTTGTGATACTGAAATTTAAGTCTCCTCGATCATCTTACCATATATTCTATATTCATGTGGACTCCTACCTTAAGCTAAATAGCTAATTCGTGTAATTGTAGTTAATTTTCAGTAGCTTCTTTAAAACTATTCAAGCGAAATATATAGCAAGTAATTCAACAACGTGTAGCAATAACATCACGAATATCTGCCACACTGTATTAAGCCAAGAATTAAGGAAAGAGTGTATTGATTAAACGGAAAGGAATGTGAAGGATTATTAGGATAAGAAATACGCTAAGATTTACGCAGCAATAAATTTTATTTTAATGTTACGCATACTTATGAAAAGATAGACAACTCCAAGTTCAAAGTGTGAACTGTGAAAAGAAATTGAAGGGAACACCTAAAGCGAAATCAACATCGCGTTTTGAACTTGATTAGGGATTTGAAGTGAATGAAGATTACCTTGAAACTTTGATCTTGGGTAAAAGGGGAAGATTGAGCCAGACGGATAGGTAGTAAAAGGAAGTGATGATTCAAAGTACCCGTTAAGGTATTCAAGGCGTGGCGAAACTCGCTAACTGAAAATAAAGTGAGGGAGGACGTCCCCATGATTTAACTACGTTTGCCATAAATCAGTGTAGAGAAGAGATGCAGATGATTACGATTTCCCTTTGAACGTTCTTAGTACAAATAGCAATCAATATAAATACTTACCATGACAAGAATAAAAGGAAAAGCGGATGGAACGCTAATAAAATCGAAAGGGAAAATGAGATACCTTTATAAATGAATTATCTACACTTTAATATGCGATATAATACATGCACGATAGGAGAGTAAATATTTTTGATTATAACACATAATTAATTCAAATGAGAATGAATGTAAAATATATTACACCCTGAGGAATCAAAATGTCGAATAGAAAGATATAAATTTCATGACAAAGAAGCGACGAGTTATGGCTGCCTCAAATACATTATAAAGTTGGATGGAAACGAAATTCTACAAAAATGGTTAATAGTATCTTTTTTGTATGTTTAGCAGCGTATATGAAGTACTGTGGGTAACAATATTACAATATTTAGGTAATCCATCTTTCAAAAGTACCTCAACGATCAGGTAAGCAGCATCATGAATTGGTGCTTGCACCCCCTGCCACACGCCGAAAGGCGGCTTGCAGGGTACTAATGTAGATGTAGATGACCGAGAAACACTCAGTACTTTTGTGTGTACTTTGAAATGTAGACAAAGACACAATTTACGCAAAAAACAGACAAAAAGAGATTAAAATGTATCTCTCTATCGTCGCTTCATCCAGCGTTTCTTTCTGAATGGACTGACGAAGTTTTTTGCCGCAAAAATCAGCTGAGCAAATTCAAGTAGTCGAAAACTTAATATGTTCAAAATGCTGGAAGAGTTACTAAATTAAACTCATAAAATAAAATCTTAATCTACTGCAGCTATCGAAAGAAAAGTCTTTTGCAGCAAAATCCCCAATGAGACAGATCATTCTATTTTAATTTAAAATTACTTAACTAAGCTACCCGTAACATGCAAGCATACATTAACGACAGTACGGCGAACATATGTTTTATTTCACAACAGTAATTGAAATTCTGCTGCGAGAGGGTTTTTAACTCTCAAATTATAAGTCGTAAAGTAGAAGTACTCTGCTTACTAATAAAACAAATAAATGAATGCAAGCAAAACAGATCCTCTGTTGGTTCGAACAGCTGATATTACGTTTCCTAAATCATATTTCACAAATTCCATTTATTACAAAGGCACTCTAGATTCTTGATATAAGTTGTTTTTCTTATAGTAGGGAACAATAATAAATAACTCTTTTAAATAAGGAAACCTCAAAAGCTGCAAATCAGATTGTTAAATTTAAAAAAAAAAGGTCTTTGAATTTTCAATTTTCTTCTAAAGATCAGATTTGATACAAAAATATAAAGAAGATAATAAAAATATTTTACTTTTCTTTTCGGTAAATGTCGATTATGTATTTAATTTAATTTTAATTCTTGATGTAATGAGTAAAGTAAAAGATGCAGCTGAATACTGCAGACAGTTGTATACTATTAGCACTTCGGTTACTCATTAGTACTGTAAAATAGAAAAGCCCTTATTTGATAATTTATTCAGTACTACAATTACTTCTGACGCTTATTTTTCTATGGCTACACTTTTCATGAGCAAAATTTCCCTTATAATGTGTGTTGCCGCCCAATAAATACTTTTTCTACTGCAGCTCCACCTTTATCATGTAGATATAGAATCCAGGTAGGTGAGAAAAGTAAGTTTACCTTAATCAATAAGAAATTGTCTTCAGAAAGGCTGATTTGATCTTTTAGAGCTCTTTCAACAACCGTTGTAACACAAAACTAGGATTTTTCTTATGGTTTGACCTTTACCCTTTCAGACAGGAGATAACGATCAATTAAGAACGCTTTCGGTCTGCCGTCACATTTTCGAGTGGTTAGACTGGTTCTTGCTCTAATCGCTAGTTGCAGATCCGATTTTAGCACGTCCTTACTTTAAATTGGGTGTTAACTCAAAAGCCACATTCCGTTCCAGGAAAAGATGACGGAAAAGTTTCTCCCTTATCATAGAATTTACAATTCCTCTCAGTAATTTAAAAGAGAACTATTTTATGGCTGAAGACTTTGAGATGTGAAGCTTGCTTTAAATTGATGGATATATCTTCATTATAACTCCAATTCATAGGGTGATGTACGGAGGACACTTGATCCCAGAACCCCTACGCTATCCGTGATGGCCTACCGGGAACCCTAAAAACATTTTTGTAATACATAAGGGTTGTAAAATAAGACTAATAGATGATATATGCAAAATTGTGTTCACTAATTTTTAGGTTTTATCCGAAAATGTCCAATTTGTAACGGGGTTATCTGTAGATTAAAGGTGTATTGTCATAGATAGCAGATATGGCCAGTAAAGTTGTATTATTGCAATTAATATTTTAAAGTATTGTATTAGAGTACAGTGTAGTCTAGTATAGTATATAGTATTTATTACTGTAATATAGTACTGAAATCAATAATTTGGCCACTGGACTATTAGTCCAATTACAGCGAACGTATTAATAATAATGATAATAGTAGCGTTCGGCATTGGAAAATAGAGATCTGTACGGATACAGATTTCCAAATCAGTACCCGACGCCTATCCGCAGGCTACATATCCGTATCCGATCCGTATGAGCTAGAAAATTTATCCGGAAAGGTCATCAACTTTGCGTGCAGGTATTCTCGGGTCGGATAAATTGCAGGTTTGCAGGGATACTGAGGTCGTTAGCGCAGATATCATTCATTAAAAAATGAAAGGGCTTACTTTTACCACAATTGCGATAAAATAGGATCAATAAAAGATAGAACAAATAGAATACAGCAGGAAATATAATATTTAAGTTTACATCACTCAAGGAAAATATTAAGTAAAATACATTTAGATCTACAGGAATACCCTCGAAGTCGCCTTCCGGTGTGCGGCAGGGGGTGTAAACACAGAGTAAAAATATTAAAATATAAATTTAGAAAAAATTCTCTAAAATCCAAGACTGTTACGAGTGCCGCATCCAACGGTCGAGGTGCACGACCTGAATAGAAGTCGTGTGAAGAATGAGGTGGATCTGCTGGACTTACGAAGAGGGATGAAGAAAGCCTGTAAAAAGAGTGGTCTCGGACATAGTCCACGTAATTTGGCGTGTGACGATCTACTAACCTTCACATCACTGTCAAGTAGCCTTGGAGTACGTCTCCATAAAAAAAAGAGGCAACATTCCCTTCCCTTTACCTTAGAGATTCAGTGCCTTTATAAAAATATCTCATTTCCGGTTACGACAGGTTTTTCAGTTATTGAAAGGTGAAATGGTTTCTGTTCTTCGACAGGAACTTATCTTAACGAGGATTTTAAAGAGAAAATGTTATGGTTTCGCGTTATGAAAAGGTTTCATTATTTAAAACCGAGTGACGCAGTGAATTGTCGGGTATTTGGGTAATTGACGTAAAATATGATTGAAAATGAACACATGTAGTTTTTCTGTAGAAAAGGCATAGAGATATTACAATTAGATCTGGCAGACATGAAAGATGTATTCTATTAGTGTTCCAGAAGCAGTGGCTTGCTCTTGATCATGATAAGCTTATAATTGCGATTGGCAATGTAGCAATAGTTTTTTGGATAATGCAGTACGCATCCGCAAAATATTTGGTATATTTTTCAGGAAAATAAATTACTCGATTTACTTTTTTGATATTTTGAGTGTGTCAGCTGGAAACCGTATGGTTTACATTATTTGTCTGCAATTTATTCTTCACGAGTGCATGCTAACATACCAAAGACGATTGTAATGGGAGCTATTTGAGCGAATTAACCCAGAAAAGCTGATATTTGGAATTATCTAATTATAGAAGCAGCAAAAGTCACAGGAGATGGAGATTATTCCAATTAAATCTAACGAAGATGATTTTAGTTGGTCTTCAGGCTCGGCTAATGAGTGTTGATTTAGGTAACGGATATTTTAGTCAACGGGAATTTGTACGTGAATGCAAAAATATTATAAATTACCAAAACATATTGGAGCTGCTATTTTTTCACCAAACAAAAATGTTTTTAGAGAGTTTGATCTCTAAATGAATTGGTAGTAGAAGTAGTATTTTCAAAAGTGGTTCGAGAGCTGAGGTAATTTTACACACATTGATCCCCACCAGAAATCGAACCCGGAACCGCCTTCATCAAAGGGGAATGCAAGCGTAACCGGATGGTTACACTTGGCCCTCGGAAAGGATTGTACTCGTTATCCGAGGTATCAGTATGCAATTGTATCCACGATCACATCGATATCTAAAGAAAGAAAGGATTTTACTCCGCCAATGATTTTGAATTCAATATAATTTCTCTCTTCACGTGCTTATTAGCTTTGGTTTCGAGCAAGCTCAATTTTCGCACTCATTTCTTCAGAAAAGCGTTCGTGTCTTTTTACTGCCAGCGACATCTCAGCCCACCATTATATCGAAAGCTCTGCACAGCAATATTGCATCGCAATGCGGCTCAATTTTCAATTTTCTGCTCAAACAAAAGAACACTGAAGTGATAATCTATTTCATAAATACTTTTGATTTGTGTCTTTATCATTCTTGGAAAATTTTCGAAACCTCATTTGCTCTATTATACTGTATCTATTTTAATTCTTTTAAATGACAGCGTTATATAATTTTGTTTAAGTACAATACGTACTATTTGAAGGACAAACTCATTTACCATATGCGCTTCTTTTTCTTTTCTCTTATATCTAAGCAGATGCGCTGAACCTACGATAGAAAACTTGCCCATTTTATGATTACTTTTGAAGTAAACAGTACTGGGATATGATTTTGATGTCCGGGTTCTGGAGTTCCGCGATATATTCTATGCGGATTTCGCTTTGCAACTGAAAGGTTGAACGTGCCGTCGGATGAAGCCCTATAACTGGAAATCGTTTACCTAAATGCTTATGCGCCGGAAACTCTTCGAAAGAAACTGTCACGGATCCAAAAAAATTGATATTCCACTGCGAAACATGGATGAGGAATTTGAAATGTGCAAAATATGAATATATGAACAGAGCGTATTTCATATTTTGAAATGACGCTCTCTAAAGCGGAGAGAAAATCCTTTGTAAAGAAAAGATTCTTCGGTTTTAACAAGGAACACACCATGTTTGTGTCACGCGGATTTTCACGAAACTTTCAGGACACATTCCTTGCACAAAAATATCAGACACTTGTCCGGCCGTTCAATTCTTTTGTTTATGCAAAATTTGCAACTGAAAATCAAAGTAAGGCGACCACGCAACATACGTGCATTGCCATACATATAGCGAAATTTTCCATCTAAAGAAATATTTAACCTGTTTTTTCACCAACAAATTATTATTTTCCACTATTAAATTTCATCTTATTACCTTCCAGACATTATTTAACTTCTCGTCAACTTTTTTTCAAATATACGTTAGGTAAGTACTCCAGTATATTATGTTGCATCACGTAGGTTATGGAGTCTTAGCCTTAACTAACAGTTCTTTGGCTTGGCCCTTTTATTCTTATCAAAAGAATTGAAATTCAGCACTTCGCAATCTTGGGCCAATAGATTTAGAAGAATACATTGTATATGCTACGTAAGAGTACAAATTAATTAGCCAGTAGTGATATTTCCACAATGGATAGCATACTGGATAAAGGATAAATATTGGAGGAAGAATGATAAATTTTATTAGTGATGATAAGGGTTTAGTAGCCAATAATACTCTAACGCTTCAAAGAATAGTGAAAACACTAGAAGAAGGAATGAATGAGTATAGAATGGAAATAAATGTTAATGAACAAAAACTAATTAAATGTTTTGTATCGAATGTCATGATGTGTAACTGTAAAACATGGACCTTGAGGAAGAGCGATAATTATAGGATTTTGTAGACATGGAAAAAGTTGGAGGAGATACGATGGACAGACGAAATATAAAGGTAGTGGACAGGGTTAAAGAGGAGAGAGAACCCTTGTACATACATCACCAGGAAGAGAAAAAAATGGATTGATCACTTTTTAAGAGAGCATGAGATAATTACAATGGTCCTTGAAGGATCGGTAGAAAGACAAAAGAGAAAGGGAAGAAGAAGGCTTAAAATGATAGAAGATGTAAAAAATGGAGGTTATAAGGAAACGAAGGAACACGCCTGAGACAGAGACGGATGGATGTAACGTCTGTAGATGGGACCTGTTAATTAGTGGAATACCATATGATAATGACAATGATTTATTTGTTATTTACTTGTGGGAGTAATTTCAGTGTATATTGTGTATATGTGTCTAAAATTCCTGTATGTACTTAATCCTATATTTTGAGATTTTGTTTCACAATCAACTAGCTTTATAGAGTATGTTAATCTAAGATACGCTCATAAGGGGAAAAAATTCTTTTATAAGAATATAAAAGATACATTCTTATGTCAGATACGGATTTACTTACTATTTATTTGATCATAAACTTAATTTTTATTGATAATTTTGCTAGCCGTCATTTTAATATTTAAAAAATTCTATTTGGATACATTATTTGGTAATGACTTAATTGAAAATGGAACTTTTAGTCACACATTTTCCACGCGATATATTATTTTTAATAATTTACTCAGTCATCTGCAACCAATATTATTTTTTACTTTTTCCTTCTGCTGAAATTCTTCCATCAGTTTCTAGTGTTAAAAAACAAGGAGCAAAAATCAAAAAATCAAAATAGCATTTTCCTAAGATTAGACGGTTAGAATCGTGGCCAACCGGATTATGATGGTAATCACGCAACTTTACCCCGAGAGCTATACAATTTCTTTTTCTTCTTTACATTATTAAATATCTTTTTGATTTAATTCCTAGTAAATACTATTAACTGCTGCAGGCACGACTTTGTGGAAGGACTCTATAGTTGAAGAAAGGAAAATAACTTTTACCCGTACCACTATATAAATTTATTCCACGACCGTGACGTGAAGTGCCGGGACCATGATGGCGGAATGAATTAATATATAGGCGGGGGTAGAAGTTTGTTTTTCCTTCCTCAATTCCTCTCAATTTTTTATATATTACAAATGTATAGTGCCTTAATTTCCAGCTACTGCTATTATTTTTATCCACAAACAGGTTATCTGACGAAGTTATTAATCATAAGACGATTCTGTAGGTCATATACTATTTCCGCTGACAAGATGAATTGAAAATAAGAGCAAATATTAGAGGTTACCGCTAAAAATGATGTCATTTCGTTTTCTTCTAGTAGTATTGTATTTATAAGGTGCCTCGACAGCATAGGTCATTGTGCACCTTTATTTTTCTTCGTCTCTAAACTGGTATTTTTAGCAAGTATAACAGGAAAAGAACCTATTTTGTAAGCTATAATTCTGATATTTTTTATTTTCATTTTTCAGCCCCTTCAGTATCCCAGCTGTATTTGGCAGTTTAAACGGCGATTTTCAACCGGAATAATGACCCCCTGAATGCAGACAACCAGCAATGCTGATAGCCTTGGTTTCCACAACCCGCATCACATCGATACGATTAAATTTCATGGCCCCATCGGTGGTGTTCAAATACTGTCCTTGGGTCAGATGTTTTCTGCTAAACACTTCTATCTGCTTTGTATATTAAATAGTTGCGAAATTCGAAAGTGATTTTAAAAAATTGAGAATTCAATGAGCAATACAATTATCCATTACGATTATCCATGATGTTTATGTAAAAGTACATATAAGGAATGATGCATAATGTAACAACAGGGAATCAGATATAATTTAAAAAATATAACTTCCACAAAGTTTATTAAATGTGAGACCTGCATACCTACATTTCATTATTCCTCTTATTAATATTTAATATATTACTATTTTCCTAACAGACCAGCAAATTTTAAAAGTTTCCAGTAGTAACACGATATGTTAAAATTTGCGTTGTTTCTCAATATATTTAGGTAGAATTTAGATGATAAACGGTTGAATTACTGATGAGCATTGCTATTATTCCTTTTAGAACGCCATCCCAATTTATATTTCATGCACTTTTCGGATATATGTGTGTGTGTGTATATATATATATATATGTATATGTACCAGTTTTTTTCAAGCTTCATAGTGAAATAAAAGTAATCTTCTACTTTGGAAGAATTATGGAATAAGTTGTGACTAAAACTGGGAATTGGGATGGAAATGCCCGGACATTCTTTGTTATTTCTTCGAACGAAGATTAAATTTAATTTGAGCATATTTAATGAGCTATTCATTTGACTAAGTTATATACGGTTAATAAGAAACCTTCATTAATATGTGGATAAAGTTTTTAAGTATAACAACAATATAAAATTACATGTGAAATCTTATCTAAATCTTTTGTCGCGAAAGATTCAAGGAAAGATTTTGGGAATTCGACCGAAGAAAAAGCAATGAAAATAAGGAAATATTATCTGGGTTGAAAAAAAAACATAATTCTGCCATTAGAAAAACCCTGTGAAACAGCATCCACCAGAGGAGGGGTGAGAAATCCTGTGAAACATACAAAAAATACATGCTAAACTTTAAATAGTACAGAAAAAGGGGAAAAGAAGAAAAAGGAAGGTATTAGCAAAACGCCTGAAAATATAGACAACACAAGTGCACACTCACAATAATTCAGGTAAGAACAGGTTTTGAATTTAGATTACAAGAAAAAAGCAGTAGAATAAAAACAAAAGAATGAAGCAACAAGAATGACAAGAACAAAATAGTTAAGAAAAAGTTGAAAAATGAAGAAATATTGTAACAAAATTCACTACGGGAGGCGTCGTATTGTGGAACTCCATCAAAGCAAAAAAGTGGACACATAATACTTTCTCGACATTTTAATTAAAATAGTATTTTTCCATTAACATTAATACATTACGCAATCTCGTAGAAACAGTTCTCTTTTTAGCAAAATAGTCATAAGGCAGAGGGCATTTTCTCACTACATATGACAGTATTCCGATATAAATTATGGACTCAGGACAAAAGAGCCCGCGAATACCAGCCAATTAGCTATTTTTCATAAGGTGTCTAAAAAGGGATCACCTTCATTTACGTTCACAGATGTATCTACAAATATACCCAACTTATACAAGAAAAGCAGATATTTGATCAAACTGTACCTAGTTTGACCAGTTTATCAGTTTTTATCATAGAGTTATCCCAAGCTATAATTTGGCAGAAAAACGCAACTCTCTCAGCAAGTCTGTATGTGGAATCTTCCAAAGACAACCAATGAAAGCATTCCATCCTAAAAACTTTCGGATGGTAGAAACAGCTAGGAAGAAAAGAAAACGTGTTTTCTCAAGCAACGAGCATTCTAACTTTTTGTGGGAGAAACTACGGAAGTATGGATTCCAAACTTTGTTTTTTCCTACCATCCGGTAAACAGTATTGCCTTCGAAGGAAAAATACCGATGTCGATGGAAGACCAGAAATATATACCAAAAATTGTGTTCTTATGTAGATACTCCTACGTTTATAAAATTTTCAAAGTAGAACTAAACTATTTTAAGAGAATAGGGGATCATGAATAAAATGCAGCAAAAAGGAATACTGCGTTAATAGGAAAGATCATTTCATCGAAGAAGAGTAAATCTAAAATATGGATATTATTATGAATTTAAACCTTATATAATAATAGCAAATAGCTAGTCACAGAGATACAGAGCGTGTTAAATAAGCGACGCTAAGCAATGGATACTTAATAATANTCTTTTGGCTAGTATTACACCTTCTTTGAACCACACAAACTTATAATTGAACTCTCTGGCTCTGCATTTACATTTCCAGAGAAGGTTTTTAAAAAATGGTGTTAGGCACTCATTGATATAGATATTGCGTTTGTAGATATTTTTAATTTCTTGACTTTTTAAACTTTGTTTGTTGGCAATAAATTTCTGTTTTATTACTTTACTATTAAATTTAGCGACTACTTTTACTTGTTTGTTTTCTGATTTCGTTTCATAAGCATAAACATCTTCAATATCGCTTTCTTTAACGTCATCAACATTTAGCATCTTCCCTAGCTTGACAACTTCGCTCTTCAAATTCCCTGGGGATGCTTTCTCTGTGACGATGCCAACGAATTCCAAGCTTGAGACAAGTTCATTCTGCTCAAGCTTGTTTATTCTTGTTTCAAGATTGTCAATGATTTACCATAAATAAAATAGAATCTGGGTCAGATTTTTGCTTCTTTTTCCTTTCCGTCGTCTACTTAGCAATCATTTTTGTAAACATAAAGGGAAGTAATTTTCTCGGACGAATTTTAAGAAACAAACTGTTTGGATAGAATGATTAGATGGTGAAAATTTAGACTGTTGAAAAAATAAATATCAATTACGAAAATGATGCATTTTTGTAAAAAATAATCTGAAATAAATATCTGATAGCTAGATATACATCTAGAGTAACCTGGTGTTTGGAAATGTTATCTCTTTGTGTTTAAAGTTTGTTTTATTAGTATTAGTATTGTTAAAAATGCTTGAACAACTTAGGTCGTTTCACACATGCTTGCTAACGATTATCGAACCCGGGACTGCTTCCACATAAAGCGAACGCGCAGCCCACTTGGCTATCGTAGAGTCCAGTTTATTTTCTTTCAGCATGAATTGTAGTGAATGATATTCTTTGATTCTGCAAATCTAGCTTGATTATGTCGTTCATTATGTTGTTGGAACCTTTTCAAACGGACGATACCCAACATTCCAAATACCTATATCAGTAACAATTAATCAAAACTGTTTCGAAAGAATAATCCTTTGACGAGAAATGCTTCACTAAAATGTGATTCGAAGAATTGATGAGAAATCTCCGTGAGCCAAGTTTACGAGTGATTTACTTTCGAAATATCCCTCGTGCTTTTGAATCCTTGTTGCTCTGCGTCATTCATTCGCTTTGTTAACGTGAATTCATTGTAAAGTTTGGGATATAGTTCCAAGAAAAATCATTATATTGCGTCGTAATATAATGACAATTCCAACACAAAGGCGTTCTGTGAAAGCAAAATTTTGCTCATTTATATCATAGCTTTTTCTAGAAATGATTTATGAGGATGGAACCACTTCAGAGTATCAAGTATATATAATATATACCTGTATCTAGATGATCACTGATTCTCATACAGTCTAACAGAAGGAACATTGCTTAACTAAATGAAATTATTGACCTTTCCTGAGCTTCAATTATGATTCACGAGGTCTTACACAGCCTTAAATAGAGACGTATCATTATTAACAATTCCATGACATTTTGAGCTTCTATGAGTTAATTCGACCGCAGTTAATTCAAGCGTTGAGTTCGGCTTCGTTTTGGAAAACCCACAAAATCAAACGTACAGTCATCGCACGATTGAAGCAATTTTATGAAAATGATTCGAGACGATATTTCTGAAAGTGACGGTTGATGGGGCCTAAAGGAAATATTGGCGGTAGTTTCTCGGGTGGAGAGTGAAAATTCGGAAACACTTTACTTCGCGACTTGCCGTAGATGATTTCCTGTCACCTACAAGACCTGGTCCTCATATAATAGCTCCCGAATCTCTGCGCTCGGGGCAACCGACTCCCTACACTCTTCCCTCAAAATATCCATCAATCTTATTTTCCGCTTCGACACGTTTTAAGTTTCACGCCAAGCGGAGCTGTTCTTCAATCCCTCATACTTTCGCGAAAGGAAACGCGATTCCCGTGAATGATTCACGTTCGATCATCACGTTCAGAGTTGTCCACCGGGAAAACACTCCATCAACGCTATGTTGCATTGAATTAAAGTTTAAATGCCACAAGAGCCGCTTGGCCGGCGGTTCACCCCTTTGAGACCAAGTAGGGTCTTCTTATCTCCCTACCCACTGTCACACGCCGAAAGGTGGCTTGTAGAGTATTTATGTGGATGTAACAATGGTTCTGCTGAAGAATGAAATATTTATCACTTGTCTTCGGCAAATTATGTTTGCACCCGGGCGACAGATAGGCCGGGTGCGGCTCTGCTCTGATTTACGCTGAATAATGGCATTAAAGTTTCCCCTTATGAAATGTTACGAAAATTGTTACTCGTAGAGTAATTGTGCTTCACAAACGTGATCTTTCTCTACTTATAGCATTCTGGCTCAGTGAGGAAAGCAAGAGTAAAATACGTCACTCCTCATCACTCATATCCTAGTAAGCCTTATTTCCCTATCCAAGCCATAACCGCCAGTGAAACGGCTTCTAATTCAGTAACAGCCGTGTTACAATTTCTTCCCTTTCAGCTGTACTATATCTTCGGACGGAAGACCAGTAGCAGTCAGAATTTTTGCTCACTATTGCTAAATTGTCGGCGTGGTGGAACGGAGAAATATCGATTGGTGGCTGGACATAACACCGGATCTCGGAAACTCCAAGTCCTTTTCCCGACTTGCCATCCCAAATATTCTTCTTCGCACCGCAGAAAGCACAGTCGGAAATGGCAGAAAAGTTCAATAGTTTCCCCAGTTTTCATAGGAATCCTGAAAATCAGAGTATTTATCATACACCGCCGTATCTCTCCATCGGAAAATGAAATAAAAGTAGAGATAGAATAAGTAAATAGGGATAAGAAAATTGAATAGAAGAATAAAATTGCAGAGGCAAACTTCGTAACCTGCGGGTTTGTTTCCTCTGCCTAAGAATTAGCCATACTGGAACGTTTTGAAGTCGGATGAGGTAAGATTAGATAAGGCGAACCTTTTTTGGAGAAGTTTGGCCTGACTGAGGCTCTCTTCTACTTAACCTCGTGCATCGTTTTAATATTTTACACATATTTATGTAAAAGAGGAAAGAACTAATGTGAGAAAAAGTTTTCTCGGGTAAGGGTGGAAATAACCAGGTTGGGGGAAAGCACCCTTAGAGAAGGGGTGGAGATAAAGCTCGCGGAGGCTAAAGTAGTTCATCCTGGCTTTTGTTTCAATGGTTAACTACACCTAAACTGTGTGTTTTGTCTTGGCTTATTACTTCCTAAACGTTCTTGAGGTGATATGCTGGTATAGGTACAAGGAAGAGCTACTTTACGTCTTCAGTCCTTTGGAGCACAGAAGATAGGGGTGAATCAGCGCAAAAAGAATACCTGTTGTGTTAAAATACCAACAACAGAATATCCTGTGTGCTGTAATATAACCCTAAGTACGAAATGTATTGAATAAAATATCCAAAAAAGAGCATATATACAGTCGTATCAGAGTACATCTCATGTGCACATATACTGTACATTTTTTACGACCATAAATATAAATTTGGAGCAAAAAGGGTTAAGATATGTCTCAGGAAAATAAAATAAATATTACGCCTAAATTCACAAGATGGCAAAAATATTCAATGATATCCAAGAAAATTGGTGCCATCGTAATCGGAGGGTTGAGAGCCATGGAGTTTGGGCTCTCCGACTTTATTTTTATTGCAAATTGTTTACTTAAACCATAAATAGATGAATTTTTTATGTCCTAACTGTGTGACGGTAGAACTGTACATCGGTATACAATTTTCTTTATTAAGATTAAAAATTATATCTTTCGGTAGTAGTATTACATATATCCTTTTACTTTCTGGGCGCACATTTTGAGCATCTATACTCCTGTTATTTTCAGCAGATGTATGCGTTGTGTGAAAAAATGTGGCAGCAAGTAGCTAAATCTTGCGCATGGTTTGGCAGTACATATTTCGATGAAGAATTAAAAGTAGACCCTCCCTTTTTAAAACTTTTTGCTTTCAATAGCGAAAAAATTATCGAGAGTTTGATGTGGCTGTAATCCAGAAAATTACACTCGCAAAACTTTAATAACTCGCCATAACGTAGCATTAAGGAATTAACAACGTGCAATGTAGATCGAGCTACATATATTAACTTTTGTTAAGAAGTGAATTATTCCGGGCAGCCATCAACCTCTGAAAAGTCATTTAAAGCTAAATATACGGCGGAAATGGGACAAAACTAAACTACTCTGAAACGGTTCAATATGTCCATAAGATTTGGAGCTAAAGCGCCTTTCCGTACTAAGATTTGCCGACCTTATGTTTCTGGATACATTTTATAACCGCCTCTTAACTTTATTTTCGTTAGAGAAATAAAAGGGATATCTTTCGAATTTATGACCATAAGCTGAGGAATTAAAAATGTCATCTTATACACTCATCTTATAGTTCATTGGCATACTTTTTAAATGGAAATCCTAAACCTAGCCATAAATGTTTAAGAGACACTTGGTATGTATTACGAATGCAATAAAAACACTGCGGTCTTCTTCAGAATTTAGAAGTTAGCTTTATTTTAATCTCTTAATCGCCAAACGTTATAGACTATTCAGTACCAAATTTTTGTTTTGCTTCTATATATTTTATCAGCGTGAAATCTGAAGATGATTCATTAGCGTGTTTGATCGGGTGCGACTGAGATTGGAAAGACCTAAACAACAGCAAAGAAGGAAGTTGTAATCTTGCTCATTGTATCAGCTTATGAAACATATGAAAGGGACTTTCTTCAGCATAATGCAGACATAAAATTATGGTACAGATTTGCAATCAATATACGTATTTGAATTCACAATCATATATTAATATCAGAAAATGAAGAGTAAAATTAAAATGAAGAGTACAGTAAAGTAACTATGCAAAATTAAAAAAGGATGTAAAGACGCAGGAAAATACAAAATACAAGATGAGGATGGAATGATAAGGAAGACTACAGAAGAGAGAATAATTATGAAATAAATTTGAATCCACTGTACTAATTTCGGTATATCTAGGTATGGTAATGTGCATTCAATTCCTGTCAATGTATGTAATAACTAGGCTTGAAACTGAGTGTCTATGTTAATGAGGGTATTAGGTGAAACCGTCGGAGCACAAAAGCACTGCGTGTTGAGAAATCCCTTAGAGATTAGAACTATTTCAATTCGATGAAGTACAGCGGCTTCGAGGATGAAGATATTAGTTCCACCTCCCTCACAAAAATAGAAATGTGAAGATTATAAATAGGAAAAAAATCAGCCTTCGAGTATTTTAAACCACTTCTGCTAGATTTTAGCGATTGCATCACCTGAAGTTGATGACGCAAACCTTTATTGCCATTGAAATTCGTTTCTTTTTCCATGAATCAATGTAAATTTATTTTGATGCGTAAAGGTCTCTTTGAATAAAGCTATTTTCACTTACTTCAAAACTGATAAGAAGGGTAATTATAAAGTAAAAAATAAGTCACATAGAATCTTTCGTATATTTCCAAACTAGAGGTCTCCTATTGAAAATAAATCAATATTAAGACATTAATAATGAACTAAGTGTCTTATTGAGCATATTTTATCACTTGGAAATTAATTCCAACGAAGTGTTTTTACTCTTGGGGGAAATACTCGAAGCAAATAATTAGAGAGAAAACAAATGAAGACAGACGACATAAAGAAGGCATACGTTTCGATTTCATAAGAGAATTTCCTGTTATCATCGAGCGCATTTTGAGAGATACTCAAAATTACGACGATTTAACTTGTATTTGTATAGTGTCTAGAACCTGATATTTACCTTCCAAATTCCATGTTTCACTTGACGAGTATTTCCGTAATATTTCCATATTTCCAAAGTTGCAGCGTTTGCACTACTGTTTAACTAGTTTAGGGTCTCATTAATTTAGTATGGCTCTCCAACAGCTTATATTCTTTCATATACATCCACTGTCGTCTCTCTCTAGTATATAATCGGTTCTATATACTATTCTTCCTTGGTTTTCATAGTTTACTATACTATAGTCTTATTGGTCTCACCTTCTTATGAATCTCGTTGTTCCTGCATATTTCTCCATCCATGAAAGTGTAATGAGTTCAGTGAGAGGTTCAGCATCACAAGGTTTGGTCAGTGCGCTCCCATGGGAATTAAGCATACTGATCGGGATACTTCTAACAGTAATACGGTGAGAATAAGGGATGACTGATTAGAATGTGAAAAGAAGACGAAGTTCTACGAATAGATATTTAAATTTTTTTTCGCAATTCCCATGATAACAGTCTTTGTCTTTTAAATTTACTTCTTGCATGGAGTATGTGCGTTACTTTAATTTGAGAGTCGAGGAAGAAGCGGAAATGAAACAGGTTCTGCGAAATTCTTCGTGAAACTCATAAAAAACTTGTAATATCGCTCGCACGCTCCTTTATCAGTGGCATGGGTTCAAACTAAATAGGGGTAAATGTCACAAAGGCGTATCTATATTTCGCAAAGGAAAAGAAATTCTCTGTCCTGATTGGTGAAAAAGAACAGAGGCATAGAGGAGCGTTTTATTAATGAGTACTTTGGCATTTCCTTGATGAAATCTTGGAAACAATCCGGTGCCATAACTGTGTCAAGGTATGTGATACAGCTGCAGTGGCAATATCACAAAGAAAATCATAAACTAAGAAAAATGACATGGAGCACAAATACAGCACAAAGATGTTGGACATGTCTGCTAACTGACGATGGTTTTCGAAAAGATACGATGGTCGGAGCATTGAAAAATTACCTTCATTTAGTAAGAAAAGGCTGCTTAATATCTTGGAAATTTATCAAATTGATAAAAATTTACAGTATTTCCTCTCGGAAAGTATGAAAACCTGGAGGACAACAATTATAACAGAACAGGAACATATAAGTACAAAAGAAATTAAGATAAATAGGGGAATATTTCAAGGAGACTCACTTAGCGCCCTTTGGTTTTGCCTATGTTTAAATCCACTTTAAAATACTCTTAATAGCACCGGTTATGGCTTCAAAATCAGACATCGTAATACCACTCAACATGTAATAAACCATCTTCTTTATATGGACGACATCAAACTCTTTGCTCCGAGCAAAACGCAAATACAGGCACTATTAAAAATCACAGAAGAGTTTACCAAAGACACATGCATGAAATTAGGCACTGACAAATGTTACACATAGAAAGGGGGAGGATCAAAATAGGACAAACAACAGAGGCTCTTAGCATGGAAACAATAAGCATGCAAACGTTAAAGAAAATATAGAAAAAAAGGAAACTTAAAGAAAAATATAGAAAAAGACTTAAACTTATTTTAAAATCTAATTATTCCTTATTACACACCTTATTACCTAGCCAACTCACTTTCTGAAACTAATTAATTACAAAAGCATAATTTTTTCAATAACCAGCATTGCCAACAGCATAATCTCAAAACCATTACAGGAATAAATAACTAAATCCGACCTAAAACTTTGAAAATCAAACGCACGAATTCATCCATCACTTTAAAAACTAAATAATTGACAAAAACATAAATTACAAAATATTCCGCTTAGACTGTAAAGGATAGACTGATTTTCCTCATTGTGTTATTATTAGCTTGACACTAAATTAGGCAATGTATGCAAGACGACATTTATCTTTCTCAAGCAAGGCAATAGAAGTTTTTCAATTAACTGCTATATTTGTTGAGTTGTTATTTGAAAGAACTTCATCGCATACTCCGAGCAGCAGAAGAAAAACGGTTTGATAAACACTCCCCTTTTCTTTAAAGTTGCATTAGCGCGAGATATAAACCTAGACATTTCGCAATCGACTGCGCCAACTCATTCCGGATGGCACATCAAATGGTTATATTTCATCTCAAGTTCTACATGCATCTGGAAACAGAATACCTTTTCAAACTCAGATTTTCGGCACCGCTGAAAAGGACTTCTTTCCTTCGATTTTCAGCTGCTCACGTTCGAGGGTTAAATTTTTCACCGCCACTCAACCTGGTAATAATTCGAGACGGCACCGCCATAACTACCCAAAGAAAGGCAGCCATTCGTCTGGAGAACCCGTCCATTCTTCTCAGTTCGAAGACGCGCGTGGCGCTGACATTATTATGAGCCATCTGTTGTATAAAGAAACCACCTTTCTGTTTACGGAGCAATTAGAGCGGTGAGTGGCAATTAACATTCGCGGCACTCGTTCCTTAATGGTCGGGTGAGGAGCCTCTTGCATGTTTCTGGAACTCACTCGGAGCTTTAAATGTTTTTTTTCCGTTTTCTTTTCACGCAAAAGCGGTGTTAACGGTCAGCGCTGCCGCAAGCAAACAACCTCTGTGGGGTGCCATAAAATGAAACCTATGTAATATTTTGAACAGCTGTAGAGCGCCGCAAGATGGTGCGTAAGCTGACGATTATATTTCACGTATCTCTTTAATATATTTTAACCCATGACTAAGCAAATTTGGAGCCGCGGAAAAATCTGAATCTTTGGGTTTCGAAAGATGTTGCTCATTTTATTTCTCGGCAGCTTTTGAAAAGGTTCGTCAATGAAACTGTTGAATTACCATATCCAGATCAAGAAATATGGACTATGTAACAGATATCAAACCGTGATTTAGAAACGAAATATTTTGAACTAGGGAATTATTAGTGAACCTCTTCATACTCTCAAGTAAATTGAAAAATATATGTAATCAGCGCTTCTATATTACAAATGTATAACATCCTCGTTCAATGAACGCAAAGAGTCGCAGTATGCGCTATACAATTCATTACTGTAAAATAAGAGTATAAAAAAGTCAGGTCAGAGTTAGATGAACTGAATATGAAAAACACAAATTACGCATTAAAACTAGAAATTCCAAATTAAACCCATTTCCAAAGGGTTCCTGTAAAACTTTGGTTCGGTAAAACTTTGATATCCTCAAAAATATGCAGTTTTATTTCCATAAAAACTTTCGTAGCTTTTGCAAGTGAATTTAAAATGATAATCTTTTCATATTTATGTTGATGAAACTTAGACATGCCGATATTTTAACAAAATACTCTGCTAGAGTATTCGTGTCGAGTTGGTGCAATCATTTATTTCTTACAAGAGAGTGATAAACTAAGTCGATTTTTATTCTAGGTTAGATCGTTTTAGAAAGGAAAAAGTGCGAACATTGGATTAAATCAAATTAAAAGTTCCACAGTTCACACTTTCATAGACGTATTTTTATATTCAGCGATATCTGAAGGAGGAAGAGTAAAGAAGATGACATAATCAATACAGAGGAAGGTAACTGACAATGTGAAATCCGGAAGAGATGTTGTTTGAGGCTGAACATGTAACTAGGAGCAACTTTACGGTCTCATGTATCAAATTAATTTTAGAAATAAATTAAATTCCAACAAGTGGTGATTCAACTGTGTCAGGGTATTAGTGTATATGTGACTTTCCTGGGTGTTCTAAAAATATTGTAGTTTTATTTTTGATGAATGGTTATGGACGTTAATTTAGCTATGTTGTGATCCATATTTTGTGTAAATGACATATCCAAAGAGCAGATGTAAACGGTATGTGAAGTGGTTGTGGGATATATGTTGTATCAATGTGTTGAAGGGGATACGGGGGGAGGAATGTTGTATGCATCGAGTCTTGCTGTATTTGTATGTGATCTGGTCTGTGATGTACTTAGGGGAATCTGGTATCAAGGATTGTGGAGTGCTTGCTTGTGTTGTGTATGTCTTACATGACAATGTACAGGGGCTGCCACCAGACAACAGTCTAACTACAGCTTGTAACAATAATAATAATAATAATAAAACTATGACTTTTCGCTAATCTGAATATGCTAAATTTTTAACAACATTCCGATATCGCTGGGATCAGAAACGGTCCTATCTTCCAACAACTTGCGAAATTACGTATAAGTTATTTTATAAACATGAGCGATTTCAACTACGAGCAGTGAAAGCATCTATCGCAGATCATATTAGCGTCTTGACAATTTGGTAAAAAATTTAAAATTATGTCGATAAATAGTTCAATATTACTCTATATTTGCAATTTTCGATTGAGGTCAATCATCATTTTATAAAAAGGTGAAAAGAAATGATTTGGAAGAACACCCACTTTCTTTTGCAGTATAAATAGAAACAAGAATATGTATCTCCCCTAAATATTGAATCTATTCCGCGTAAATTACTAGTTTAAAGCTGGTATATTTATAACTTTGAAGGCAAAATGACACCCAAATTCTGAAGGAGTTTATATGGGGTATCCTGTCGTGAGAACTCACAACCATGAGTTATTCTTGGAAGACAGAATTTGATTGTATTCAGGGGATAGGATGCTGGGAAGACGGAAGCGGTACTTCTCACCCAAACTTCCACTAAATGAAGGATACGAAGACGGATTCCAAGCCGACAAAAAGGAAAATCTACGAGGATTTCCATAGAAAATACCTTATTTACGTTTCAACTTTATAAGAAGACTTTCTCATACACATTCTCATACATATAGAGGTAGCACAATTTCTGGCACAGGGAATTTGTGAGTGTTACCCTACGACACTTTTGAACTTGGGATTTTGTGACGTATAGATGCGGGAAGATCTGAGCGTACGATGGGGTGAATTTCTCCTTTGGACAAGGGGCAAAATAGTTCCTTTCCCTTACAAAGCAGAGAGTCTACATATACATTTCCCCGAACAGTGCAAAATGATGTCCTCTCGTTAACGCATCGACGGTATCTGTTAAGCCAGAGAGGGTGTACGAGTATTGTTGAAATGACAAATCAAGTGTGTGAGTATTCATAAGAGCTCCATCTGAAAAGACCTTGTAGGAATGATAAAAATATGAATGTTAAAGGTGATGTTAGGAAAGAAAATTTCATTTGAGCGGTGAAAAAAATTCTGATTTTGAAGAGTTTAATTTCTATAAAAGTTAACCAGAGGAGAAAAATTTCTTTTTACTCGTACATGATAGTTAGAGGGTTTCCGGTTTTCCCTTGTCTCTTTTCTATTAACCACTTGTATATTCGCTTACCCTCATTACTACTCATACTATCTACACGAGCTTTTATTTTCGTGGTAGCAGGAAAGGTGCTTAACGGAGGACAACGGAACAATTCCTTCCAATTTTTCTTCATGTCCGTGACTAATTCTACAATTAAATGAAATATTTCCTAAAAAAGGCTGTTTCCTTCTGATATACCTCAGTGGTATATGTCACGGAATATAAAACTGGGACCAAATTATGAATAATGACTGAAAAGTTTATTGGATCTGATCTCCAAAGAAAATAATCGCTGTCAATATGGATAAACAATCCAAAGATTTTCAAGGAGAAACGGATAAGAAAGAAGTCTGACGGGACTCTATTGTGTTAATCTTATCAATGATTATTAAAAAACGCTTGATTTTGCCTTCATACTTACTTCTTTCAGTCTTTTTTTGTAGATTTAAGGTTTCTAAAAAGATAAAGTATGTATTTAATATTGCGAATCAGATTATAGGAATCATTTCCATTTTGTGATTCAGATAAAGGTTACTTTAGCAAAACTAATTAAAAATGCAGCATTTAAATATTGAGACTTTCATTTTACAATCCGGTATCCTAGATATCAAGAGATGTATTAGTGATACATCTTCCATCATTTATCATGATTTTACTAAGAAGCCTGCATTAGAAAGTTTTTAAAAAATTAAAAGAAATAATAAGTAAAATAATTTCAAATCAGAAATACGAATAATGAAAGGCTATTGATTGAAATTGAAAAAAAATAAAAACCATCCGAGATATATGATAAAAACCAAGATTATTACCATAACACTTTAATTAGTCACCAGCAAAAACAATTTGCAATAGGTTTGATGGAAAGTGAAATTGGAGTGAATGAGCTCATTCAACTCAATACTCAATACTAATTAATAGTTCAATTCCCAATTCATCCGTGATGACAACCTTTTAAACTGGTCTTGATCCATGGGCAATTTCCAAGGAAGATTGTATGAGAAAAAATTACTAATGGAACGAAATTTTTGAACCATTATGACCACCAGAATACAGATGAGGATATATTACCTCTTATTACCGATTAGGATTTCAAAAAGAATACAAGTGAACCTCTATTAACCACATGTTACGCGAATACCATACATTATTCTTCTTTTAAATGACTTTTCTTGCAAATTTTCTCATAGCATTTACTATGCCTTATATTTGTATACATCCACACCTTTCACATTTAAAGATTCCTTGGATCTCTTTGATTGTTATTTCGCCCGAAACAAAGATGGATCAATTCTTGGGCGCAATCATGAAATACCTCAACTCGTGCTGCTGCTACGCGATAGCGAAGAAAAACCTTTTATAGCAATATTATTACTTATATTAATCATTACTTATGAAAGCTCTTATTTTTCACTCTTTATACACCATCAAAAATGTTTTTGGGTTGATCGGTAGTTCGAGTTAATGGACCAAGGCTATGTTTTCTGCTTACGATGATATCCATGTCTGAGTCCAAAGGAATTTTATTCAGCAAAAAACTCCAAGCACTCAACGCATAGCAGCTTATGGTTCCACCTAAGCTCGCCATTGGCATAATAATTGCATACGCAGCTTATTCAGCTGCGAAAACACTTGTTCCGGTGGCCATACTTTCTGAGCAAGCCCTAAAAGAAGCAAAGCTTTTGTAAATACGGAGTTGCAAATTCTTTTTTCCTATGAGACAATATACTTAATGGTAAAAATTATTTTCTAATTGCCTTTCTGTGTTCCTCGAAGAACTCTTTCTCATTCTTGCAAGAGTACGACTACTGACAGTGTCTAGTTCGTGTATTCTTTTCTATTAGTATATAATTATGATCTTCCATAAGGATGTTATAGGAATGGAGTAATGTAGTAGTGGTAGTAGTGTATGGAGTAGTAGTTATAGGTGTAGTGTAGTTATTAAAGTTTAGTATTATACTCCTCTAATAGTTTATTAAAGAAAACAGACAGTATTTTTGTAATAATGTAGTCATAAATGCAAGAGGAGTACATGAATTTCATAAAGACCCTTTGTTAGGTATACGTAAAATAAAAGGTACTACTGGGATATTAAAATCCAAGACAACGCTGCAAAAAATTAGCTGTACGCTTATAAAAATTACTCATGAATGAAGATAGTATTTAATTTACATTTCCTGTGAGAAATTCACCGTCTCCTTGCTTCTCCTAGGGAGATCCTACCATTCTGCAGTTCACTATTCAGTTGTATTTAACGAAAAATATGATACGTAACGAAGGTTATTATTACGGAAAATGAATTCAATTTTGAATAATAACTCATCATTTGTGTTTAGTTGATTTTATTTGCACATTTATACATGGTAAAGTAACTTTAGAGCAGCTCTAAATTAGAATTTTGGAATAAGTTGGCATTTTTTTTATTCATATATGTCCTTTTTGAAAAAAATTCAAGGAGATTGAACCTCAACTCACTGAGTGTAATTTCATTTATTAATGTGGTAAGACTACCGTGAGACTTCATTTTTAGCTGAGCAAATAATATACTTTGTCAGGTTAAGGCAATAGTTTATGAGTTTAAATTTATAATTTAATTATTTTAAATAATTCGAATAAAAATGATTCACAAAATTCGAGGCAACACTGAAGGTAATGTATACTCATTTCAGTATTCAGGTATGCTTTGGTTAGCTCCATAAGTAGAGAAAAAACTCTTATGCTACACATTTAGTACATTTTCCTTCGATTATTATGGTTTTTCCACCATTAATAGCCAATGATGAAGAGTCATTAACGTTATTCCAATAATTTTAAAATACGATCATTATAAATTTATATTTCGTCATTATTACGCATGAGTATGTGTCAATCACACTTTCTTCTCACACTTTGATTGAAATCTTAGGAGATGATTACTTCTGAGAATTCTACCGAAAAGACTCCATTATTTCTGGCTCGAGACACCAGGAAAACTTAATTTCTTGGAAACGTATTCTCGGTTATCGATTTCTTAGTAAATATATTTTCAGCTTATTTCTGAAAGGGAAAAGTGATATTAACCTTCCTTCCGAAAATTGCCGTAGATTAATTTTTTCAAGTATAATTAGAAGTACAGATGTTTCCATAAATACAATTTGTACAATACTAAATGGTAGTTCTACGGATATAACGCATCATATGAGATAGTTTAATACAATACATGCTATAAAAACACTTTCGTTCATAAAAATTTCATGAACAACGTTCTAAGGGGACTTAATTAAGCAGGAATGTTAGTGACCAATTACGGTAAAAGATAAAGCTCATGATTATCATTGCTCAAGATAAAAAGAATCAAAACAAAAGGGTCTTAAGGATATCCAACTGTAAGAAAGAGAAGCTTTGAATACGATTCCTTGAAAGGAAGCGAGCTTTGCTAGAAGATTCAAGTGGTACTGTAGCTGAATTGCGGAGCTCTCGGCTCGATAAAATGCCTCCGGGCTTAAGAGAGTGTCTAAAGAAAGGCCTGTGTGGAGAGGGAGTTGGTGAGGAATTTTATTGGTCCAGGTTAGCATGTGAGCAAATATACTACGCTTGGGATTTCTATATAATATTTTTTGCTATTTGTTTGAGAGATTATACTCGGCGTATAGTAAAAAAAGCCTAAAGGGTATATAAACTGTCGTATGTAAATAAAATTATCCATGTGTAATATCATAAAATAAATTCGAAATATGAAAAAAGTAAACTGTCGAACGGTGCAATTATAATTCATCTGATATACAACAGTTGGTTCTATGAACATGATAACTCCTGAGAGATATTAACATATCAGATAAATTGAAGAATTATATATCAATTTTAAATTGGATTACGCTGGCCTTACAAGGAGTTTGAGCAAATTTTATTTTATTTTTTTTCTGTGGATAGATACGTGTAGTTATTCATATTATATTGCATTTCATTAACAAATTGTATTATATTATTCTCCATACGTTATATATATATATATTACAATGAGGATTTAAATTCATTGTATGTACGAACTAACGAGATTCCTTTAAGATGTTTGAAACACCGCATTAGTGTCAAATATCGAGAGGATTCGGACAAATTTTGTACTTTTCCAACGACTCAATCCCGAGAATATTTCCTGGTTAGTATGTATTGTATATGCTAAATCACTGGCTTGAAATACAAATGGATGTTTGAATTGACTAGTTGAATAAATATTTTGCCATTATATACCGATGGAAATTCTGGGACTGACAAATTTAATTCAAGATTAAACAAGAGAAAAACAATTGAAACATCTTCGAATAAACAATTCATTCAATTCAAGAAATACCAGCCAGGGAAGTAGCACTCTGAAATGTTTTCACAGCAAAGGCATAGTAAAAAAATAGAAATCATATGCTGTTATCTACTCGTAGATGACAGAGTCTAAGTAGATTATTTCTCATTCAAGTTTCCGAGTAGGCACAAATGTAATGGCAGAATCTAAGCCCATCGCAAACGTTAGGACGGGTTCAAGAAGAGTAGAAATATAAGTCAATATTAGAGCAGTGAAATCATAATTTTAAAAAGTATTACCTTAAAAATGAAATGATTATTTTCATTAATAAAAATTATTTTAAGTTTTATAATATTCCTTCTACCTAACTCGGGAAAGTTCACTCGCAGCTGAAGAAAAATCTCTCCAATACGCAAAAAGAATAACTAAGAAGATCCCCGAAAGACTTCATGTGCCATCGTCAATGAAGAAGAGAAAAATTTCAATTACTTGCGATAGCCTAGTGAGCGAAAAGCAGTCAACTATTAATAATTACGAGGGAATGCATTTATCTCTATTCAATTTTAATATGCGTTCGAGTAAATACGTATTTCCATGTTATCATGGATATCAAGATAGTATAGCCATACTCCATTGAGTTATTTGACGTCATTTTTTGAAAATAAAAGTTATCCAAAATAAAAGCGATGATCTCTATACTTCAAAAAGTATTTGCATTGAAAAGTTTTAATAATAAAATTCCGATTTCCTTCCGATCATTTCCGATTTTTAGGTAGCGACAAAATATAAACACTGCGTAAAATTCATATATATTGGCAGCTTTCCAAAGTATTTTTTTGCGAATTTTGTTAAATGAGGAAATATAATTGAAGAAGTACATGTATCGTGAAAAATTAATCATTTAATTGATAAAAAATATTTCATTCAAAACTTGTACTAATCCATAAAATATTTTTATAATAAGTCCAAAACCGGTCAACATTATTATAAAAATATTTTGTGGATTAGTGCAAGTTTTGAATTAAATATTTTTTATTATATTTTAACTATGTCATTCCACCTAGTACCGCTGGACACCATTAATTTCATTTAGTTCATTTCAACTTAATCACTTATTTCACGTAAACTGGGGAAATCAATTTATGTAGTTGTCCTAAGCGTGAATATTTATTAAAAAGATTCGTATAAGTGTGGAAATTTGCTCGCTCTCTATTTGTTAGGAATGATGAACTTTTAATTCATCGCCATAAAGGAGGAAGCATTGCGAAACAACTCTTCAGCTGCAAAACACGGGCAGCGAATAAACTGTGATTTCGAGATCGCTCGATTTTAATTACCTTTGATTTCAATACATTGTATAAAACTCGCCAAAAAGATTCGAGATTAAAGGTCATGTTATACAAAGAGAGAAAATAAATTTCGCAATATGAGTTGCATTATTAGGGCTGGATTAAAAAAAAGGAGCCTAACAATATTTACCCGAAAAATGGCTTGTGTGTTTACGTTTACACCTCAATCAAGCAATCAACGATTTCAACAACCGTAACAACCGGAGTTATATTTCATGGCATCTTTCTTGATGAAGGTCTCATATACAATACTAACTTCAAGAGATATAATATGCATGTTATGTAAAATCTATTACTTTGCGTAAGATATACATCATTTTTTGTATGTATCAGACAGTCGTTGGAACCGGGAATTAGAAAATTTGCAGTGCCATATTTTGTTGTGAGTATCTACGATAAATCTGAAAGCGTTATTGAGGTACTCTATGATGTAGAATGAGAATCCTTAAAAAAAAAAAGATCGAACCTTAGGTCAAATTTGCTGAATTGTTCACAGGTGATGCGTACTCAGAAAACACGATTGATATTGCTTACTATTATGATTATATTTAGCGTCCTACACAATTAATATACATGCCTTGATGAGCATGCATCTTTTCTGTTTTACCCCAAGGAGAAACTGACATGAAAAAGTCTGACAGGGTAGTCCTGCCAAACGTTTTTCATATCGGTTTCTCTTTGGGATTTATCCTAGGTACACGCCTTTACCAGCATAGTAATCTTTACCCTTCTCTGATAATATTAAAACTCGTAAGTATCACGAAATTTTCTAATTAACAACATCCCTTCCCTTGAATGTGTAAATTTTTTAAATCTTCTGTTCCCTGACATTTTCTATTATATTCTATGAATTTTATTCTTTTATTCGGTTTAACCTTTACTGCTATTGTTTTCTGTGTGATTTATTTTTCGGGTTTTCGACTTTCGTGTCTAAATTTTTCCGAATTTGGTCTTTTGTCTGACTGTATGATGCTATCCTTGCACTCTTCTACGCAGGCAGATCATACTGATAGAAAAACATCAGAGGAGTGGATCTTAAGATAAGTCGCTTTGAAAATTCGGTTTTCGACCGAAATGCAACAGTTTGAGGCAGTGGTGGTCATCCTGATTACTAAATAGAGCCGGGGAGCTCAAAAGGTGTCGGTGAGCCAAAGCTGTGCAATTGTCCCGAGGAAGAATGGACTTGAAAAAAGTCTGACGGGACCGGCAATTGGGAGACCCGGGTTCGATTCCCGGTCCCGACAGACTTTTTTCAAGTCCATTCTTCCTTGGGATTTTTCCTGGGTGCGCACCATCTTGCGCAAAGTCACCCTTACCCATTTTCCTCTGTGTAATTGTATTTCAAGAATATAATTTTAAAATTTCGACAATTCTTTTGTTTCGTCATGGCTATTTCCAATATCTGTACAAATTAATACTTTGGCATTAAATAAGTAACGGCTAGTTCAGTATCAAGAGTGACTTATTTGATTCCCATCACCTTGGACAAATGTTTTCGCAGACCGGGTGAACGTATGCGGCGGGCCGGGTTTGGTCCGAGGGCCGTAGTTTCGCCATCGCGTTTTAGATGTGCTGTGCAGCCCACAAGCAGAAAGGCAACTGTATAGCTGTAGATGCAAACGTTTATAAAGTAAGTCTATCGCTAAGTAGGGAATCGAATAACTTTGCTTAGCCTCTCCCAATTTACATCTGCGAGTGAGGTTTCATTATCACTTACTCTCATAAAACGCGAAACGACTTCTCTTGACCTTTACTAGAAGGAAAGTAAGATTCATTTCCAAGATATACTATTAGTAATTAAGGTAGAAATAGAGTTAAAAAGCATACTAGATTAAAGCTTGTTTGACAGTGAACCCAAGTAAAAAGTAGCGAATCCTGTTAAGGAAAGCCACCATTACAGGGAGTGCGTAGAAGTCAATGTGTCGTGCAAATCTCCACGAGTGAGGTCTAATTAGGCCATCTGCTTTGGTACATCGCTTCTATTTATAACAATAAAGGACGAGGAAAATTTTCGCTAGAGGCCTTCATGTTCATTGCCTCCGCCACCTTTTGTAAGTGCACGTGTTTGTAGCCAGAGACTTTCTGAAGTGGTGAAGCAATTGAACCGAATGAAGCATATGCTATCTTCTTAAGCTTATTTCGTACCTACCAGAAGTGCACTGAAAAAGCGTCAACCGACGCTCCGCATTTTCTAAGTTATTTAGAAATATTTTGTATTTCAGTTAAATTGTAAATTATAGAAAGAGATAAATTAGGGGTGTTTATACATTTCAATTTACTTGATGTGGCCTTTAAACCTATATGAAGACAAATTAAGTGGTAAGCTAAATTAGAAGACCCAATAATAACGGTTTCGTAATTTTGCTTCCTTATTTGTAAGTAAATTTGACTAAATCAATTTTTACGGTTTCTGATTAAACCAGAGAATATTTAACGATCATCAGAAAAAACAAAATTCTTAAGCAGAATGGCAGATGAGACAACGAAGGAAATGATTTCTGTGATTATTAAGACAAAACCATCCAAAGTATGAAGAAAAATGCTTCGCAGTAAGATCTAAGGGATCATTCACTCGTAAAGACTGTCATAGGCATTCAGTTTCATCGATGATATCTTATTTAAATAGAGATATGAGATTTTTATTGATCCTTTGTAAAACAATGTCAAGAGAAATCCATAATAATTATTTCATTTAAATGTAATTCTATTATAATAAAAAACTGCATGAGTTAGCAATCGTTTCATGTTTTATTTTAATAAGAACAAATGAGCATATAAATTTGCCTACAATATTATTTTCAACGAAGTATAGCACGGGTGATATCATAACAACCATTATTCGATTATATCCGACATACGAACGATTAGTTCAAAATATTATATATGGGTAAAGTTCTAAAAATTATTTTTGATTTCCTCGATGATTAAGATAAGTCATCACTATTCAGAAAGGTGTGATAACTTCAATCTATCAAAAATTGCCCTAATGCAGCCTTAATATGCAGTAAGCAAGAATATAATCGACTTCGTATGGCAAAAGAGGCCAGGAAACAAGATTATTATTATTATTTGTCAATACCGCCGCAGTTAGACATTTCGTCTGGTGGCGACGTTTAGTTAACGTGCATTACAGAACAATTACATACAATATGGCTTAGTTACACATAAACAAATACAGAAAGTTGGTATCTATCTACCCGTCAATTAACTACAATTGTTTAAAAACTACTCTAATCACAATTACATCTTCAATTATACTTTTACATCACAACCACTACAAACACTAAGATATATACATTACAATATATACAAACGTATGCATTAACTGAAAATTACCCCTAAACAGCATTATAGCAACTTGTCGATAACACTTTCACGTAAGATTTTTCAGGGTTCCTGATAGGCCTTCACGGCTACCGTAGCGGTCACGGGGCCCACGAAGTCCCCACCGTACATCACCCTAACAGGCGATCCCCTACTCGTCTCACACTTCGTCATCGGCAGGCTCACTCGTCATCTCATTAGTTTTACTTATACATTTCATAAAACATTTGACATTTTTTGGGAAAGGCTCAAAGACTCCTGCAGGTAGACTGTTCCATTCCTCGATAGTTCTATTTAAAAAAGAGTATTTCCTATTATCGGTTCTTTGCTTAATGCATCTAACTTTGTATTTGTGGTCGTGCCTCCCCTGGTAATCTGCCACTTTTACTCTATCGCGTATTTCCTTAAACGCAGTAATTCCCACGAATGACTTATAAAATACCGATAATCTCTTTTTCTTCCTCCTGGTTTCTAAACTGTCCCAACCTAATTCTTCTAACATCTGAGAAACACTGCTACGCTTTTCATATCTTCCCAAAACGAACCTAGCCGCCTTTCTTTGCACCTTTTCTAATTCCTTTTTAACTCCTTTTTGATAAGGATCCCATATACATTCACCGTATTCTAGTATTGGTCTAACCAACGATTTATATGCAGTTTCTTTTATTTTCTTGTTTGACTTTTTGAGAGAGCGTATTACAAAATTTAATGTTTTATTGGCTTTGCCTATGATATTCTCTATGTGTGCATTCCATTTTAAATCTCTACTGAAAGTAACTCCCAAGTACTTAACCTTATTTTCCTTCGCTAAAACATTACCGCCGATATTGTAGGAATAATGAAATTTACTCTTATTAAAGCTAATTACTTTACATTTATCTTTGTTGATATCCAATTTGTTTGAGTTGACCCAATTATTCAATTCATCGATATCACTTTGCAAGTCGGTGCAATCGCCGTTCCCTTTTATAACCCTGTAGATTATGCAGTCGTCCGCAAATAATCGTACACGAGATTTTATTACTGTCGGCATATCGTTAATAAATATTAGGAAGAGTAACGGGCCCAGTACACTACCCTGAGCTACCCCCGAAGTTACTTTAACTGTGTCTGACAGCTTGTCTCCTATTTTTACTCTCTGCGTTCTACTACGAATGAAGACCTCCGTCCATTTCACTATCCTTGGATCTACCGCCATCATACTGATTTTTTGTAGCAACAAACTGTGATCCACCACATCAAAGGCTTTCGCTAAATCCACTACTACAGCATCTACCTGATCTCCCTTGTCCTGTGCTTCTATTAAATCCTGATATAGTCCTAACATTTGTGTGTCGCAAGAGAATCCTTTCCTAAACCCATGCTGGTTTTCATTAAGCCACCCTGTTGTCTCCCAAAAGTGTTTTAGATAGTCCGCTATCATTCTTTCGAATACCTTACACACTACGCTAGTTAGGCTGATCGGTCTGAAATTCTTTAATGACTTTTTACTTCCTCCTTTATGAATAGGAACTACTATCGCGGATTTCCAATCTTCTGGTACCTGCCCGTTGTTTATGGCTACGTTGAATATTCGTTTTAAATATGGAATTATCTCCCGGCTTCCTAGCTTTAAGGCTTCGTTTCGTATTCCGTCTGGACCCTGTGATTTATTATTCTTTAATTTATCGATTCTTTTTAAGATGTCTTTAGAGCATATCCTGAAAGGTACGTATGAAGTCTGTTCGCATTCTAATAAGATAAGGTCATTTGTTTTATCCGGTGCTTTGTAAGTGCTTGCGAAATAATTTCTGAATTCATCTGCAATTTCACTATTTCCAGTTACGATATTTCCACGAGATCCTTCTATCGCTTCTATTTCACGATCTCCTCTCCTACGACGCTTAACATACTTATAAAAACTGTTGCTACCGTTATTGACCATTAAATTTTCTAGAAATTTATTTTCTGCCTCTTTCTTCTTACTATTTAACATTTTAACTACATCCCTATATTTGATTTCATTCTCTTTGCTGATTTTCCTCATTTTATGCAAGTCCCTTGATTTTCTTTTCAGTCTCCTAATCTCTGTGTTATAATACTCAGGGTCCGCATTCCGTTTTAATTTCTTTATTGGTACATACATTTCTATTCCTTTATTCAGTATCTGCTTAAAGCTTACCCATATTTCCTCTATGTCTGACCCCTTACTGGCCCATCCCTCAAACTCGCTTCTTAAGTAGCAACGAAAAGCATCAATATTAGCCCGATGAAAACTATACACTATTTTATTTTCAGTTTCCGTACAGAAATTCTTATTCCAATAGATCTCTAAATATACTGCCTCGTGGTCGCTAATTCCCGGTAAAACCTCACAAGCTTTGACAAGCTCCGGTGTTTTTAAGAGAAATATGTCCAATATGCTATTCATTCTTGTGGGATTGTTTACTACTTGCGTGAAACTACCCTCCCTCACTATATAACTGAACTATTCGTGTAGATCACAAATGTTACTTATAAGAATCCTAAAGGCTGTTTAGATGGAGATCTTAAATGAAGATAGTTCCAGGAATTTCGGAGCGAAACGGTTACTCCAAATACCGTGAAGAGAAATGTTATCGGCTCCATAAGAGTGTTGCAACGCAGAGTCTGCTCGGCAAACTCTACATGTTGTGCCGGTAACGTTCCGCAGGGTGCAGGGAAACTTTTTTTGGAATTCAAGCCTTCTGCCGACACGTATGCCATCCCTTTCTCGAGAAACCGCATACATGCATTAACGAGTGGACAGCGCTTTCTGCTGTTCGTGGAAAGGAATACGTTAACGCTCGCTCCCGTTTCCCCTTGAGAGAAGGAAACGCCGCCAATGGGGCGCCACAGCTTCTACGGAGATTTAACTTCCTGTTTGCGAAGATTTCTCTTTCGCTATGCGTGCCTCTCATAGAACTAGAAAAGTATAAGAAAAGTACAACGTGCTAGGCAAAATTCAGGCACTTTCATTCACACGATAGACGATCTTTAATCCATTTATTTTTATAATAACATACCGTATCGGAAAAAAAAATCCCTTTCGGAATTTTTGCAAATTCGCCGAAATAGCGATAACTTTTGAACAGAATTAGGTAGTGATCTAATTATTTCAAGTTATACTGAATGAAAAATATATGTATCAAGGTCGTGCATATTGTTTAAATATGTGTTTAAATTTACAATGTACTGTTAAAAATTAAAACGCTTTGAAAAATAGCTCCACTTGGTGCCTAAGGTATGTACCCTTACAAGTACTCTTAATTTAATTTTCGTAAAAATGGTAATTTTCAGTATAGGATCGTGTATTTACAGATATGTGTTGCGATATCCTAATACTTCTCTTCCCCGTCGTTGAAAAATATATCCATTTATCTATTATTCACAGCAGAGATAACGTCTCCGTGCTAGTAGTCTCCATTGAAGTGCTATTATCAGTGGAACTAAATGTGTTAAGGGTTTGCTTCTTTGGTCGTAAAGAACCTTTGCTCATATGGACATATGGACACATATTGGGAGTGTGGGATTTAATTTGCATATTTTTTCGTCTTAGGTTTCAAAATGATTTTCGTTTCAGTTGTGCTCCTTTGACTTGTAAACATCCTACTCCTAACATAAGAACTTCATAGACTGATCAGAGAGATTTTGTAAAACATTAACGTTTTTTCAATTACTAGACTTTATAAATATGTTTCACTACTAGAACTCATGCTATTGAGCGCAAACGTAGCGATATCGAAATGAAAAATAAATTTTGCTCATCTCCAACTTCGATGCCCATGAGTAGAGAGATCGAAGTGATGTATTGGAAGTGTTGTAATTTTAAGAAAACGATTCGGGTAGAATTCCTTTTCCCCTTCTTTTCTTCTACCATGAGGCGAGACAAGTTCCTGAATACTCTGGATTTCCCCACTTTACTGGGAATACTAAAGAATCCGCAAAATTTGGCAAAGACTACGACATGCCATAAAAATAAGTAATTTCTTAGACGGATTCTGGGCTGCTTCGCTACGCATTATTTCAACTAGTAACTTTCAACAACCGATATAATAATAGTTATTTTTAGGCTGTGTTATTTTTCTCCAGAAATGTCAAAAAATATACAAATATTTTGGATGTTATTAAAATTTGCGACAATAGATGTAACAGGCTCCCGAATAGCCAAGTGGGCAACACGTTCTTCAACACAACTTTTAGCAACACTACTACCACAATAGATGTAGCATACAGTCATAAAAGTTTATTTAGAGGGGGACCGACTGAATCTGGCCAAGACATGACAGAGACTCAAAATATTGTACGTTCACGACTAGGGTAGTGGAGGGGATGAACATAAATTACATAGAAAAAAAAATTTTAATGACATCTTAGATAACCGAAAGACAAAATATTACTGCTGTGGAACTGGAAGACAAATTATCAGTGTTACCAAAAGAGGCAGTGAGAGACACTAAATCCTCGCAGTGACAATTTACTGGTTAAAAAATAGAAGTACCTTGAAGCGAGTTAGTGACTCCATCGATTACTAAGAAAGTTACGCAGCCGTAGGTTCAAACAATGATTTACTTAGATTGGGAGTGAATGGGAAAATGCATGTGTCTGCTCGAAATTTTCCTCCAAATCGGATTTACACAGACGAGTTAAATCAAATGGGCAATCAATCAAAAATTAGTGAATTCACTAATAATGGTTATTACGAATGCGTTGGAAGGTAAAAAGCATATAAAAGTGGAATCACATGATTACTACCATCGTTGGAGAGCATGCAAGATTTTCAATATTTTCTTCAAAGAAATTCGCTATTCAGTTGATTTCTGATTTGTCAGGTTTAAATTAATAAAAACTTTCTCTCATTGGATTCTCATTTTTCTTTGTGAAAAACGTTTTTAAGATAAATTTAACTGCCAATCGCCAAATAATAATGCATTATTATTCTATCAAACATTTACTTTCAAGAAATTCACATGCTGTTCAGAACTTTGATTTTGACAGAACCCATGAACATTGTGCTAAAATCCTTATTTTCTTTAAACCTAACTCTAGAAGCTTTTCAATATATTTATTCCAAGCACTCATGACAACAGATTCAAATTTGGCGCGGAAATCAGGAAATGAGTATTCGGAAAGTAGGGACAAAAACGGCATTCGCCGCAAGACCAATACTGTCAACTATATTTAGAGTGAACTATAGAAGTCATACGATATTTCCTCCTTTTTATTTTCAATATCTGCCCTGCCGGATCGATAAAATTAACTTATTCAGAGATTTTATTGTCTCTGAATTTTTGGAGCAAATTTAGCGTCACATTTTATCTCTCTCAACGATTCCTGAAGTTATTCAACGTCATGCATTATATTCGTAACCCTTTCTAATAAATCGAAGCAATACATGAATTATCCAACCGTTTTCCGCTGTACCTCTTCAAATTCACAAATACGACTATTTCCTGCGGGTTTCCATACACTATGTAAACACAGGATGGAGGTCTAATTAGATTGCTAATCAAATAAATGTCGTCTGATTCATGTCAAGTGCGAATGTTAATTTTCATTGTATTCTCTCCAACCGACGACATGTTTGCATTATTTCATAAGTGCTCGTACACACACGTTTTGTAGTGGGTATTCAATGATAAACAATTTGATAGAAATTCCAAGAATATGATGAAAGCAACTTCACGGTCGTATCAACGTCATGCGGCATTGATTGGTAGTAACTTGGTTGGAAACTTTGACATGTAAGATTGTTTACGGCTGAAATTAATGATAGCATGTGGGAGATGTTTATTGCTTAACTTTGTGGTCCGTTTCTACAGGGAAGTTTATCAAAAGACTGACAGTAGGACAATGATGAATACATGCATAACAAGGAAAAGTCTTTCCCAAATATTATATTTACTACCGTGCTTCATGGGTACAAAAGGATTTAGCAGATAATTTACTTTCTCTCCGTCTATTTCAATCCTTCGGAGAATAGAAGCTCATTGCACGAGTTCTGCTCATTCTGAAAGCATTCCAGATATTTTATTTCGTATTTTTCCATGGTTAGAATAGCTACTTACTTTTATCAAAATGGAGACTTAATCAGAATAAATAATCTAAGTATGTGAAAGGCTAATCAAAAGAACAAATCTACCCATGGATTTAATAGAAAAATTAAAAAAACTTTCTATATTTTATAAGTGCTATGATTGGATGTGTATACATTTGCAATGTGTCTCAGCTTATTTATATCTACTCGTTGACATTTTGGTACTTATTTGACCAAGCAGTGATTCGAGATTTATAATATCAAATTTATTCAGACTCAGTTTGCATAGGCTACTATTAAAAACTCCGTTATTCAATGTAAACAAAAATCTTCTTTGAAGGAGAAAAATTCCATTTGTACGCTTCTATGAATAGTTTTTTTGAAACGGCTGTTTCTTTTACCACCCAGCGCAGGCTGTTTCTTTTCATGACGGAAATTGAAAAAAATATGTTTTGTTACAAAATTAGTGCGATAGATTTATATTCCGTAGAGCGAAAAATAACCAGAAAGGAGTTGATTGTATACATATTTATTCCAAGTTTCAGTTTTTTTGGGTAACTGATATGAAAGCAATCTGAAAAAGGGACGATTCTCAAGAGTAATTTCGAAGATAACAAACCGAAAATATTTCCATCTGCTCTTACTAATCTAAATTAATTGGATAATTCAGTAGAGCGTAATATGAGAGAAACTTAAATGGAGTAAAATAAAACTATGAAAGAAATATCTTCCAAATTAATTGTCAGATTTAAATTTCCTCTTAACTGAACCATGAAAATAGACCTTTTATTGAAAACCCGGAACTAGAGCGATATTACGAGTCTTGGTTATCAAGGTAATGAAAACAGAGTTTGATGAAAAGTTCGCTGAGCATCCTTCTTCGTTAAAATCTTCCAAATTAAAACTTGGCTTAGTTACTTGTACCCTTCATATTCCAAGTACGAAAATAACGTTTCTACAATTTTCTCTTATTATTTTATGTTATCAAACTTGAATTTAAAAAGTTTTTTCCTTAGCCTTTTGTCAGCAAGTAACGTGGACTATTTTTATTGTTCCTGTAAAACTATGCTATTTCACAAAAAAAAATAAAGCGGCATTTAGTTAATTGTAGTATATTAGTATAGAAGTTCAGGTATACGATAATGATTCACAATTAAAATTATTATTATAAGAATTAATTACAAAAATTATAATAAGTAATTATTTAATTTATTTGTCCATTCCCTAAAGTACTTCCAATAGACACCGCGGTCCGGATACCGATATTTGAATTCCAAACCTTTCCGAAACTTATGACATTATTTAATGAAATAACTCTTTAAGGAAAAAATTTAACCGTAATTCTGTTTTCGCATAAAATCAAAATCTCATCAATTTCTGCATCAATTTTGCACCTTGTTTGAAGTATTATTTTATCTGCAACTAGGCGATTATGTGAAAGAACTCTAAAAGAAAACCTTAGGCCTCGATCGGCTATAGGCATAGGTGAATGTTTGAAATTTGAGGGATTGTTTTACCCCAGTTAGTGTTAGGTATAATAACCGAGTCGTCCGCGAAGAAGCACATGGTATTTATAGGAAAATAGAAAGTAGAGAGAAAAGATTAACACTCTAGAATGATTTAGATAGAACTATAAAATGGTGCGATGATTGCTCCAGTGAAATTGATGAGTGCAAAATATCTGCAGGAAATATTACAACAGTAATTTTGGTGTTCTTTTTAAGATCTTTATAATGTTTAGGAGTGGGTAATTTCTATAAATCGGTAATGGGAACTTTCCGTTTTTTTTCCAGACGCGACTTCCATCTACCGACATACGGCTCACGGTGTTTTTAAACCTCTAATACTATCTCGGTAAAAACAATAAGGCATGCTATTTGGGGAAATTTCGCAACGAAAGTGGAAGAACCGGGTTCGATTCCAGGTCCTGTGAGGTATTTTTCGTGTAAGTTTCTCCTTTAGAATATAAAATTTCAGTGTCAATAACTTTAACTTCAGTTATCAGTATAAATTTCTGGCATTAAAGAGTGTGTAAACCTTCTAAAATAATAATTATCATTACAACTCTTTAAATTGTTGATTGATAGCTGGACAAATTTAAACTGAATTTACATTTTTATATTTAATACATTACACCTTTAATATTTCATTTCATCAAGATGAACTTCATAGTATGGAAAGGGAACATCTTTCTAAACAGAAAGATCTGACTATTTGATTGAAACCTAAGTCAGAATTTAAGTGAGCAATTTAGTTTCTCCACAAACGAGAGGTTGTGGGCGTCTACAATTTATGAATGCAACACGGAAGATACGGCTTCAACTTTACCACGCTGCCTCATCTGTTTTCACTACTTTCGAAAATTCTAAAATTTTTTCCCTTTTTTTAACGAGTATATCTTCCACAATTTATTAGTTTTTTATCACTTTCTTTTTCTGTTAGAAGCGAACTGTAAAAGTTACGATTTCTATTAATAAAAATATCGGATAATTCTAAAATAATTCCCAATGGTATTTATATCATTGATATTATGCATTTGATATTAAAACGTTAGGTTGCAGCCAAGTAATTTTTATAATTAAAACTTACTGTCAAAATTAAGTAATAAATGATAATAACATTAGTTACTCCACTTACGCGTGAATCGGTTGAGCTTTATAAAAGTTTTAAAAACAATCTTCACGTGGGTTACTTTAACACGAATCGCGGTAGTCAAAACATCGCAAGAAGAAGATAACATTATTTCCTTGAAATGATTTAATTTAATTTTTCGCGAGTCAGATGCGTCCTCTAAATCGAAGTATCCTGTCTTGTTCCTCCTATAATCCTTGGAACGATCGATATATAGTGGTGGAAGCCGACCTAGTTGTACCACCGTAGTAACAGTTTATATTATAAAGAGTCTATCTATCTATCTAACAGAACTGATTATCCTCACGATAATTACCCAGAATAGGGTGAATCCTCTTTAACATCTGCTTGTTCATCCCTAACATTGGTGCGACCTTAAGAATCCAAATTTACATCTAAAGAGGAAAGCAGAATCGCATTTGTAAGACTGTTTATTATCAACTAAATCCTTAAAACAACGAAAAGGATGGACTTGCGTGATATGTACACCGTCAACACATGTTTTTTTCCGCTCTTAATTCTCGACTGGCGCTAATGGTAGCTAAACTTCCTTCGAGAAGTCAGCAGCTTAAAAATGTTCTCCGGAAAAAGATTGTGATCCCGATGGAAGAAAAAACAAGGACTTCCCATCACCAACATATCACCCTCCTTCCCCTTATATCCGTAATTCAAGTACTATTATTAGATGTTGACCCAAAACAGGCCACTTGATCCCCGCGGGAGCAGGGAAACCTCGGATAGTTTGAAGGCCTTTTCACTCAACTCCTTACATTCCACACACAACGCGGGTGCCGAGCGCAAGCATGCACACGCCCATCGGAAGAATGGGTTTCAGGAAAAAAGAGAACGAGCGAAAAGTTCAAGGAAAAACAGATGCGCCTAGATTCTACCTCGCCTAAAATTAGACCCAAACACTTTTGGTCGACTGTCAAAACAGCCTAATATCTAAAAAGCAATCCAATTATATTTGGGGGAAACAAGAAAAAAAAATGAAATTCACAAGAACCGTTTGGAAATCATTTAAAAATGAAATGAAAGCCGCCTTCTCACATAAAATAATGGAAAGATCCTCTTTAGCAAAAACTTCAACCTCAATCTTATGGTTTGAAATGTATCTTGATAAACTGAAATCAGTTTTTTATTTCCTTATCGTCTACCGCAGTCAAATCTTAGCTTTCAAAATCCAGCTATCGAGGTAGGGAGCAGAATACATTCAAAGTCTTCAACTCGTTCCCGAAATACTTGGCTTTTCTTTGAAGTTCACGTGGCTACTCGTGTTCAACGAACGTTTTCGTGTTCCAATTTATAAGCTGTGGAATTTTCACTTTTAAAATTAGGTCATGTGAGTGAGGAATTGCTTGTTAGGGTGATGAAAGTAAAACGGACATGACGTGCACTACAGAGGCCACGTGGGCTGAACATGAACTCTGGAGAAATCTTTCAAAATATTAAATATCTCTTTATTACAAATACACGATTAATTTGATTATTAGTCTAGTTACATTTTCTATCTCTCATAAACAAGTTTTATCTTTATATGTGTTTAAAAGTAATAAGCCGTGTCTTACTATGGCGAACGAGAGCTACCGATTCTTATATATATTTTAATTTTTAATTTAATGTATTTTAAATTTTAATTTGCCGCTATATAGCGGCATGTGTGATGTATTAACCGAATGCTCAGATATTTTATGATTTGGGAAGAAATTTCAATCATAAACGAGGATGGAGGTGCTAAAATACCGACGAACTCTAGAGCCAGAGGAATAGAAAATAAAAATTTTGTTTCCTTAAAAAATCAATGTTGTTCATAAAACTGAGAGAATTAAATCTTCCCACCCATGTGTAAAAGGAAGTGAGAAGGGAATCTATCTTTTTCTATGTTTTGCCTGTATACATATAAGCATCTTATGGTCGGCTTTTCCCTCTCAACGTCACGTCCTATCCACGATTTTTCCTACTTAAGAAAGCTGGATTATCTCGATTATAGAAGCGATTTCCTTTACTCTCAATTCCAACGCCTACTGCGGAGACCACATATTTTCCTTATTCACAGTCAATCAGTTTCCGTGTGAGTAAATCCTAGTAATCTGAAGGCCTATTACAGCACATGCGGCAATGCCGGGTGCTATCGCCTGTATATTACGATCTCTTCCGTAGCTTTAAGGCATTAAAACGTTACATCGACAAGAAAACTTACGGCGGCCGCCCTGTTTCGGGAGACCCATTTCGAAGGGCCAAACGGCCATAAAAGTTGAACTCACGCGCAATACTCACACGTGTTGGGCGAAGTGTCTGTTTTATGTAATGAGTGCATGACGCAAGGCATTGTTCAGGGCTTTGGCCTTCCCTTCGCTTTTGGGTACTAACGACAAGATGTCAGATGAAGCGTGGGTAGAGAGGATCGGGGTTTTCGAGAAGGGCCTAATTTCAGAAAAGAAAAATAAAACGCTCAAATATCAAGGTCTGTGAGAAAGCAATTAGTTTTTCATCAATAAAATAAATTACCGAAATTACGCCAATGGATTCAATTACAGTCTTGCAAAGCCATATCAGCACAGAATTTGAATCTCGCTATAATCAAATTGAGATTTATTTAATTTATTAATTCGCGTCGTATTTTCAACCGAAATCTAATTATAGAAAATTAACAGACATGAATTTGAATTTTATAGCAGTAATAATAATTTTAAATGCAATAATAATTGTAAAAGTGATTGGACAGTAAGGTAATTTTCCACGTGATCCCCCACCGGGAATTAAACCCGGTATCTCTTTCACCGAAGTCGAACTCGTTACCCGCATGGCTATTCAGAGGCCTCTTCAACTGATTGGTAATATTCTAATGATTGGTAGTATCCCACTTCGAACGCCTCATTCATCGTTTGTGCCGTGGAAACGCTCCTCCGTTAATATAAAATAATTTGAGAAACGCCTAATGTTTTTGTTCCAATCGATTTTTGCAGATGCTGTTTTCCATCTATATTAGCTGCGTGAGCTGGCGTCGCCACTCCTTAATTTTCTCTGCCCTTTCTCCACCTCAATACCTTTATTTTGTAATTTGGCTCTACCGAGGCCTTTATCCCTATTATTGCGTACTAAACTCGCGTCCATCTTTGATATGATTTCGCTTTATAAAATTTTCCCGTCCCATTTCTTTTAATAGTTTCTCTTCAAAGGTGATTGTGCCAATGAGTGAAGAGTCTTCGTCTTTTATAATTGGAAAATTGTCTTCGGAGCATGCTTTTATACTAGCTAGTTGATAAGCCGGTCTACATCGAACATGGTTACCTTTATATAGTAAAGCCGGTATTTAATCCAGTTTCATTTGGCATTCCTTGTTTGACCTTGCAGAAGTCCCCTCCCCTAGAAATCACTCATAAATTGCTAAAATTTTGATTACTGCCTGAGCTTAAAATGCTCAAAAAACCCGACAGCACGCCTTCAGTCACTGGAACTTATCATTTAAACGTACATAACCTAATATAAATAACTCTAAATCATAACTTTATTATTTTAGTTCCTCTAAGCTTTTCGACACTTCTGGACGAATACGTATTTGAACAGCATAGTCAAATACTTCCTCTCGGATTCTGATTTACTTTTCCAAATGCATCAGTTATGGGCTACTTTCTCAAAGGAGAATTTTCCACGTTAAACTCTAAGCGAAATTGATAAAAAGAAGAGAAATATAAATGAATATACTTTCATCCCTTTCGTACAATCTTGCGTGATAAATTTATGTCGATGCCGACAACAAACCAGTTTGGTAGCCGAGTGTTTATTGGTTCAAAGGAATTAAAGATTGCACTTGAATTCATGTGAATGATTTCATTAATCAACCTCCAGATTAAGGCATTTATCACCCTACGGCTTCTTCCAATCATATCATCAAAATATCCTCTAATTCTAAAATTCTTTTTTATCGTTTGTATCTAGTAGAATGGCATTAAAGACTTAACTTCACCTCGGTTCCCCCTAAATTGAAAGGATTTTCATTTATTCATTGACGCCGAGCAAGTTAGATTGGGCAGCGCTCTCAATCAATCGCTTGATGGGAAATACCAATCGACTGCCTGTTCCATATGGAGGACTTGTTTCACAATGCAAGTTAGCATCGCTCCCTGTTATTCACCAGTATCAGTTTTAACTATAATTTAACAATGATATTTTATTGATGTACTTCTCTACCGTTCTCCTCTAAGGGAAAAAGAAGTCAAAAATGATTAAAATTAGTCGTTTTGATATTATCAATTCATCATGAAGACATTTGCAGCAGATTTATTGTTTTCTTTCATATATTGTGTCGCCCTATATTAATAAATAATTCATTATTTCATACGTGCTCGTACACACACGTTTTGTAGTGGGTATTCAATGATAAACAATTTGATAGAAATTCCAAGAATATAATGAAAGCAACTTCACGGTCGTATCAACGTCATGCGGCATTGATTGGTAGTAACTTGGTTGGAAACTTTGACATGTAAGATTGTTTACGGCTGAAATTAATGATAGCATGTGGGAGATGTTTATTGCTTAACTTTGTGGTCCGTTTCTACAGGGAAGTTTATCAAAAGACTGACAGTAGGACAATGATGAATACATGCATAACAAGGAAAAGCCTTTCCCAAATATTATATTTACTACCGTGCTTCATGGGTACAAAAGGATTTAGCAGATAATTTACTTTCTCTCNCGATAACTTTTGAACAGAATTAGGTAGTGATCTAATTATTTCAAGTTATACTGAATGAAAAATATATGTATCAAGGTCGTGCATATTGTTTAAATATGTGTTTAAATTTACAATGTACTGTTAAAAATTAAAACGCTTTGAAAAATAGCTCCACTTGGTGCCTAAGGTATGTACCCTTACAAGTACTCTTAATTTAATTTTCGTAAAAATGGTAATTTTCAGTATAGGATCGTGTATTTACAGATATGTGTTGCGATATCCTAATATTTCTCTTCCCCGTCGTTGAAAAATATATCCATTTATCTATTATTCACAGCAGAGATAACGTCTCCGTGCTAGTAGTCTCCATTGAAGTGCTATTATCAGTGGAACTAAATGTGGTAAGGGTTTGCTTCTTTGGTCGTAAAGAACCTTTGCTCATATGGACATATGGACACATATTGGGAGTGTGGGATTTAATTTGCATATTTTTTCGTCTTAGGTTTCAAAATGATTTTCGTTTCAGTTGTGCTCCTTTGACTTGTAAACATCCTACTCCTAACATAAGAACTTCATAGACTGATCAGAGAGATTTTGTAAAACATTAACGTTTTTTCAATTACTAGACTTTATAAATATGTTTCACTACTAGAACTCATGCTATTGAGCGCAAACGTAGCGATATCGAAATGAAAAATAAATTTTGCTCATCTCCAACTTCGATGCCCATGAGTAGAGAGATCGAAGTGATGTATTGGAAGTGTTGTAATTTTAAGAAAACGATTCGGGTAGAATTCCTTTTCCCCTTCTTTTCTTCTACCATGAGGCGAGACAAGTTCCTGAATACTCTGGATTTCCCCACTTTACTGGGAATACTAAAGAATCCGCAAAATTTGGCAAAGACTACGACATGCCATAAAAATAAGTAATTTCTTAGACGGATTCTGGGCTGCTTCGCTACGCATTATTTCAACTAGTAACTTTCAACAACCGATATAATAATAGTTATTTTTAGGCTGTGTTATTTTTCTCCAGAAATGTCAAAAAATATACAAATATTTTGGATGTTATTAAAATTTGCGACAATAGATGTAACAGGCTCCCGAATAGCCAAGTGGGCAACACGTTCTTCAACACAACTTTTAGCAACACTACTACCACAATAGATGTAGCATACAGTCATAAAAGTTTATTTAGAGGGGGACCGACTGAATCTGGCCAAGACATGACAGAGACTCAAAATATTGTACGTTCACGACTAGGGTAGTGGAGGGGATGAACATAAATTACATAGAAAAAAAAATTTTAATGACATCTTAGATAACCGAAAGACAAAATATTACTGCTGTGGAACTGGAAGACAAATTATCAGTGTTACCAAAAGAGGCAGTGAGAGACACTAAATCCTCGCAGTGACAATTTACTGGTTAAAAAATAGAAGTACCTTGAAGCGAGTTAGTGACTCCATCGATTACTAAGAAAGTTACGCAGCCGTAGGTTCAAACAATGATTTACTTAGATTGGGAGTGAATGGGAAAATGCATGTGTCTGCTCGAAATTTTCCTCCAAATCGGATTTACACAGACGAGTTAAATCAAATGGGCAATCAATCAAAAATTAGTGAATTCACTAATAATGGTTATTACGAATGCGTTGGAAGGTAAAAAGCATATAAAAGTGGAATCACATGATTACTACCATCGTTGGAGAGCATGCAAGATTTTCAATATTTTCTTCAAAGAAATTCGCTATTCAGTTGATTTCTGATTTGTCAGGTTTAAATTAATAAAAACTTTCTCTCATTGGATTCTCATTTTTCTTTGTGAAAAACGTTTTTAAGATAAATTTAACTGCCAATCGCCAAATAATAATGCATTATTATTCTATCAAACATTTACTTTCAAGAAATTCACATGCTGTTCAGAACTTTGATTTTGACAGAACCCATGAACATTGTGCTAAAATCCTTATTTTCTTTAAACCTAACTCTAGAAGCTTTTCAATATATTTATTCCAAGCACTCATGACAACAGATTCAAATTTGGCGCGGAAATCAGGAAATGAGTATTCGGAAAGTAGGGACAAAAACGGCATTCGCCGCAAGACCAATACTGTCAACTATATTTAGAGTGAACTATAGAAGTCATACGATATTTCCTCCTTTTTATTTTCAATATCTGCCCTGCCGGATCGATAAAATTAACTTATTCAGAGATTTTATTGTCTCTGAATTTTTGGAGCAAATTTAGCGTCACATTTTATCTATCTCAACGATTCCTGAAGTTATTCAACGTCATGCATTATATTCGTAACCCTTTCTAATAAATCGAAGCAATACATGAATTATCCAACCGTTTTCCGCTGTACCTCTTCAAATTTTTCAAATACGACTATTTCCTGCGGGTTTCCATACACTATGTAAACACAGGATGGAGGTCTAATTAGATTGCTAATCAAATAAATGTCGTCTGATTCATGTTAAGTGCGAATGTTAATTTTCATTGTATTCTCTCCAACCGACGACATGTTTGCATTATTTCATACGTTTGGTAATAGAGTGCATTCAGATATCTACGTCTATGACTTGATTTTTAAAAGCTTAAGTGATATAATCCTGTGATAAAGAAAATTAGGACTTGTATAGATTTGTTTATATGAGCCCATCCCGAGATCTTCACTAGGAGATAACAATTTATCTTTATGGAACTAAAACATTTAGAAAAGGTATCCCGCAAAATCAAGCAAGCTGGAAATGTTACACCAAACTCATTATTAGGGGAATTTATTCATTTCCTCTTCTTCTGACAAATCGATGAAGCTCTACGGAAATTTCTAATGAATGATTATACCTAAAGAAGGAACTTTGGAGGAAAACGGAAGCAAGGGCCTAGTACAATTTATTAAATATCAATAATGTACGGCTTCTATTTTGAAAACTTAGATACATATCATTCTAATATCCCTAAGGAACGGATGCCTTTAGGAATAGGTGTAATTTATTCGAAACTCTTGTCAAACATTGGATATCTCAGATGATAATACTCTTTTCATAATATTTGCTATTTAAGTAAGTAATCGCAAAGTATTTACTTTAAGAGTAAACAAAAATACTGCCGACGAAGTTTAAACGAAATACTCACGTCATCAATGGTTAAACAAATTTGTACCTAAGTATAACAGTGTTCTACAAATTATGCTGTTTGTATAATTAATATAGCATATTTTTAGGTTACGTTTAGTGGTGAGACGTGTTAAACTGTCGCAGCGCTCAATAATTGCGCTCTAGTTTGCCCGGAGACACCTAAATTCAGACTACTCTATAAACAACGGTCCTTGCGTTCGAATTTTTTACTGCGGGTACTCAAGTTTAGAGTCAATTAAAAACTAAATTACGGATCCCACAGGGAAAAGTTACAGCACATTTTAGTACGTTTCATTCGGTTTTAACCATATTATAAAAATGTTTGTTTTTATATGGTTGGTATTTTATCACAAGAATGAGCTAGGAGTTCCAATTAGTGAATCGGAAGTTTCTCCGTCATGGGTTCCCGGAGGAACTCCAGAATGACGTTCTACATAACCGCTCTGTAAAATATAAATTCGTATAAAATCAGTGGTAATTAACTTAAGTTTTAACCTTTGAAAAATCCAACCGATAATTTTAATACGAGACAAAGTTCCTATTTTTACGTGCAAACATTACTAAGAAAAAGTTACAAACTGGAATACAAATTTCTTTCTTTTCAAGACAAATTATCCTAAGATTAATATTTAAATAAAGAATATTTTTTCTGATATTATAAAAAATTCTTTCAATTAAGTAGTATTGTTAAAAGTGCTTCGACAGCTTAGGTCATTTTGCACGTTGGCTCCCACCGGGAATCGAACCCGGGACCGCTTTCACCGAAGTTGAACGCGTTGCCCACTTGGCTATCCGGGAGCCCTCTTTCAATTAAATTAAAGGTTTTTGAGATATAACATTTCAAAATCAGCTATCAGTTAAACAGCGCAAAAAACGATCCCTTTTTTTCGTTCCCCGTGTGGTAAAATACCGTCAAGATAAGCACAAAAATGTATGCATTGTATGGCAAACCACAAGATGAAACCTACTAAAAATGTCCGTAAAATTTTTATGGGATGCTTCGTTTAGTATTTATTTATTCCCAAACTAGAATGTTAATAGTAAAAGAATGAACATGAGTCTATTGAATTCATTGCGTTTTGAACTCCCTATTTTAAATGCAATAATAATTGTAAAAGTGATTGATTCCTATTCTAGTACAATAATTACCTCAATTTTTATTTAACAATATTTGGTGTATGTAATCTTCTAAATTATTGTTGTTTGATTCTCTTTAAGCTAACGTATTACTTTTCTTTCTCTCTTTCTATAAATCCATTGTCTATCTGTTGGTACAATCAATGAAATACATTAATGAATATTAATGAATTAATTAATTAACTATTTGTGAAGAGGATTTTGGGCCAAATTGGCCTCTCTTCTACCTAATCTCAATTATAAATATGTACGATAAATAAGTAATTTAGTTTTTAGAGTAGGAAGATATAATACAAAACACAAAATGATTGTGATTGTGGGGAAAATTTGAAGAGTTACTTCCCAATAAGAAATTTTTCTTAATATCTCCCTTTTACCCTAATTTTTGATCACAGAGAAGTAGTTTATGACCATGGATATATGCAAAAGTAGAGTTTTTTCCAGGTGGAGGGAGGTGCTATTTTTTGTCATTTAATACATAAGAGGAAGCTCAGACGCTATGAGGATTTCGGGTTTCATTTGAATCGGAATTTAGTAGATCATTTTCAGGAGGCATTACCATTAAAATATAAAGCTGAGTACATAATAACACAAAAGGTACTAAATTAAATATTAAATTACTAAATTAAATAAGGCTAGATTGAGACTAACAAGTCTCTTCTTCCAACTAAACTGTTGTCAGTGATATTAATAAAAATATAAATAAATTTGTAAATAGAGATAGCAAAACTTAGGAAGGATTTGTGGATGTTAAAAATCTAAGTTTCTTCAAGGGGAAAAAATATACACAGGAAAAAATATGCACAGAGGGATGCCCACAAAGAAGAGGGGTGTGAAACATCTGCGCAAACCAACTGATAGTATGTACAAGCTAAAAGATGTGAAGGAAACTTTGTACATAGGAATCACTTGATTAATACTGTTACAAAGATTCACTAAAACAATAAGCATTTCAATTACGATTTTAGCCAAAAATATCCGAAAATTAAAACCCTATGGAAATTTAAGCAGGAATGTTCAATAGAAAAATTACTTAGGAAGCATTAAGAAAGTAAAAACAAAATTAAAAATAATAAGACACACAGGAAAACGGGTAAGGGTGATTTTGCGCAAGATGGTGCGCACCCACTATGATTAACCACCACCAATAATAATAAGACAAAATTAAACAGTAAAATAAATTTTAAAAGAAAAATAAAGGAAAATTAAACGTAATTATACATGGACCAAGAGACTAGAAAATATTTTAGAACTAGTGTGGAGAAATATTGTCCAATGCAGGCATGGAAAGACCGTCAAATTCTTGTTTACCCGTGCTGAGGTGAGGAGTAGTACTAGTATTAGGAGGGATACTAATTGATGGATTAAGACATAATAAATGTTTACCATGTAATTTAAGAATTAAAATATAACCACTGACATACTTCTATGATTCCATTATTCTTTTCAATTAAATCCAGTATTAAATAAAGTAGATTAATATTTATGCTGTTAAGAGAGCCCATATTCTCTCTCCAGCATGAAGTCCAAAAATTGAGTACTTTAGAAAAGAGGTCGAGAAGACGAGTACGTGTGGTACCAAAAAACTGCAAAGGATAAGAACTTCTTCCATATAAAATCTAAAGAGCATTATGACTCCAATGTGCATATTGGTTACATCAATGAGAAACTTTACTTAACCAACGCTTGGTTACAGAAGTTTAGAAGAAAAGTAGTCAGAAAAAATTGTCGTATTATGTAACAGAAAGAGCAACGCAGAAGAATTTAGTTTTAGAAATGTTATTCCTTTGGATGAATTTCAATCTACGGAATGAAAATAATTAGCCTTAATACTGCTGCTACCCTGGAAGGTCCAATGTCTCACCAATGAATGAAGAATACTAATTTCTGGGATGAATTTCCAAGTTTTAACGTAAAGAAATATTTTCGTCATGCTGTTTACAATCATGTTACATTCCACCACATTCAGTAGTTGATCATGAAATGAGTGATCAGGAAGAATGTGAGACAGTTAACTGACAAACTTTTTAGGTTTCCGGATCTTGAAATAATCAGGCAGTGGTGGAAAAATTCTTAGAAATGTAAATCAATATACAAAAGGCAAATTCAGCTTGAACATGGAATATGTATGCCTTAATAACAGGGCTGAGAAGCTCGGTACGTTAGATGGTTGTCACTTTATGTTCTTGCCATTTTCTGAATTTCTCCTACCAGAGATAATTACAGGTAGAAAGACAAAGGGCTGCTTTATAAGGTTTGAAGTGCTTACAGATTTCCGTTGGCCCGATGCACAAAGGCTACCGAATCTGGAAGAATAAAGACAAGAACTCCATACTCAAAAGCGTTTGAGCTCAGCCAAAGTCACTGTGAGAAGAGAGTTGCCGTTTCTCAGATTTAGAGAGAAGACAACGAAAGATGAGAGAATGAAAGAAGTCATCCAGACAGACGAATGTCGTGTGATAGAGATTAACTAGGGCAGGAGCTGAAGAGGATAAACCTTTGTGAAAGGTATACTTTAATGCTTTGTAATGCAATATAATTTACATTTCTTATATGCTACGTAATTTCTAAACTTACAGGTGTTGCCATAAAACTTAAGTTGCCAATGTAATATATTTAATGATAAATTCATGGCAACCTTAATTTTCGATACGATGTAGGGAAACCGACTTCTTAAATTTAGGATGACTTTTAGATTTATTGTATTTTATATATTAAGATATATTTACCACTTTCCGCATCATCTTTGAATATAAACTAACTCATTTGATAGTAAAATGCGGTCTTCCACGTTTGATATTTTTCTGTATCACAAAAGAAAAATACTTCTCTATGTATTACCGAATATATGCACAAATACTTTCACAATGTTATCTATCTTGTTCCTCCAGTCATTGACATACTATATTAGGAAGAGTAGATGTCCAATAACACTGCCCTGAGGTATGTCTGAGTTAGCTTTGACATTGTTCGAACTAACGCCAACAATTCTACCTTTTGTTCCCTCTTTAAGGGAAAAACCTTGACCTAGTCAATCACTTCCTTGTCGATATAAGATATATNAATTACGATAGTTTTAACAATAGTTCACGAAATCTACTTTAAGTCATCAACCAAGATAAATGTGACAGTGCCTTTTTTATCCTCAACATCATCTGATTCATGGCAACCTTAGTTTTCGATACGATGTAGGGAAACCGACTTCTTAAATTTAGGATGACTTTTAGATTTATTGTATTTTATATATTAAGATATATTTACCACTTTCCGCATCATCTTTGAATATAAACTAACTCATTTGATAGTAAAATGCGGTCTTCCACGTTTGATATTTTTCTGTATCACAAAAGAAAAATACTTCTCTATGTATTACCGAATATATGCACAAATACTTTCACAATGTTATCTATCTTGTTCCTCCAGTCATTGACATAATATATTAGGAAGAGTAGATGTCCAATAACACTGCCCTGACGTATGTCTGAGTTAGCTTTGACATTGTTCGAACTAACGCCAACAATTCTACCTTTTGTTCCCTCTTTAAGGGAAAAACCTTGACCTAGTCAATCACTTCCTTGTCGATATAAGATATATTTAATTTGCAACAAGGAAATCTATAGAATACGAAAGACTTGGGCTTGTTTATATATTTCGAAACGACTTGGGCTTGAGCACAAAAATTTATTACTTTTCGGGCCGAAAATTTCGGCCCAAGTAGACCTATAAATGCACACAAACACAACACCCAATTCTCATTTATGTCATAGTTATAGAATTGTATTAATTACAATAAAAACATAATCCACTTGAAAAAGTAATTGAGTCTTTATATAATAGATATTTTTAAAATACCTTAATGGAAGGGACGCCTAAATGACGCCTGGGGCTCCAAATACTCCTGGGGCATGCATACACATAAGCCGTCGACTTACGTTTCATTTATATACGAAAGCGAAGGTTCGTCAAAATTAATGTGCGTCTGAGGAACACCTAATTTTTCGATGCTATACGTTAGAGCTAAATCAAATCCCATCTCAACCTTCACATCCAATTAGCCAATATTATTTTAATTCCTAATTGCCCCTAAATACTTGGCCTTCAGCAATATGTTGCAGACCCCGGCTTTTGATGGGTTCGCGATGCGATCAAATTTCATCTACGCTCATAAGGGCATCAAGTTTCATTTTAGGTATCTTAACCCATTAAATGAAATCCTTCCAACTTGTCGTTAGTTTGTTTAACTCAGATATTCTCATAAAGTGGTCATAAAATAAATTGGCAATTACATAAGGGACTTAAAGTTGTGTGAGCGACTTCAGCTACGGGTTTTAATGCTGATGAGCACACGAAATAAACTCGCGGGAGACACTTTTTAAGCGAGTTTCAGTATGAAATATAGAGCAATCATGCATTTAAAAAGATATGGGCGGTGTAAATGTAGAACAAGGGAATTGAAGCATAGCTCATGTGGAGGACTGACTCTAAAGCTGCTCTTTTTGAGGAACTGCGAGCAATCATGACACATTTGTTTCGCCTCAACGGACGAGGGACCATGACATTTACTAGCTTCGTCAGTTCACTTCAATCAAAATTTTTGCAGCTCAGAATACTTTCTCACTTTTCTTTAAAAGAAATTCCCATCCCTAGTTATAAAGATGTAAAATATATATATTTTTAAGGTGTTAATTCTCCCTTCGGGCTAAAAACTCAATTCAAATCATTAAGAACCATAACTGATGTTTATACTATCAGGACTACTTGGTGCGATGCAAAGATTCCTTTATAAATCAGAGACGATTAGCTGAAAAACGGTGTGAAATGCAAAATTTGCAAGTGAGAAAATGGCTAGTTTTCATCTACAAAATTAAGGACCTCACGAAATCGAATCACGAATATTTACGACTAATAAAAGAAAACACGCTTTCAGTGATCATTCAGGTTAAAACATGGTAAAGGTGACGGAAAAAGGAAAGGTTTATTAAAAGCAAGAAGATTTTAAAGCCTCAAAGAAGCTAATAGAAGCTATAAGGGTTGATAAGAGATGTGTTTCGTGCATTAGAAAGCCAAATATAACTCGAGTAGGAAAAATAGGATTCCTTATCTCTGATGCGGCTTACTCCATTATTAAGTTAATTTTCAAAATGCTTGAATTGGTATGTTGCTATAAACATGAGCTATACATATTTAGATTGAAAATGGGTAATTTTACTTAGACTATATACATATTTATACAAATTCTTGAAATATTCCTAAACCAAAGTTATAAAAACGACGTTTAAATATATATTAAAGTACATACCAAAATTACGATAGTTTTAACAATAGTTCACGAAATCTACTTTAAGTCATCAACCAAGATAAATGTGACAGTGCCTTTTTTATCCTCAACATCATCTGGCCTTTTATTTTCATTTCCAACTAACAGACATTAACAACGGAAATGCGGTTATTTTGTAAATATGTTTATTACATGGTTATTTTCACCAAACGAACTCCCAATGGAGATATTGAATGAAGATTAAATCCGTTCACATGATATGGTACTGTTTTCCTTCTTATACCGAGAACTTTTGTTAATATATTTAACTTAGAAAAAGGCTGTAAATTGAATTTTAAATTTTATTCCAATATCTAGGATCGAATAAAATTTCCACAGAAATCAAGTAAACGGTTCCTGTACAAAGAACACGTTGATAATAAAATTACTGAGGATGCTTTTTTAGACTCATAAATGATTAAGCAACAAGAACACTGATACGGCGAAGGACGGCGTGATGAAGTACTGTATTGAAGCAATAGGTAAGACAGGAAAATTTTGGAATCCAATGCTGCCAGTAAATTCATTGATAGGAAGGTATTTGAATCTATAAAGGTGCCCAGATCAACTCAATCTCGGATAAGAGACAGAAGTATAACTGCCAACGCAGTTGCGCTCGAACATTGGATAAGTTCGCAACAGCTCCTTTTCGCCGAACTTGATTACATCAAGCTGTGATGGAGTCAAAGTTTATTCCCAAAGGTTCTTTTAAAAGGACGTGAGGGTATAGAAGTTTAATTGACAAAATGGTGCAATAATTTATTCTCTACTAAAGCGTAGTTTCGCTAGGAAAAATATTAATACTATTCCTAATTACAAAAATGTATATGAGATATAACTCGTTCGAAAATTACACTCACAAAACCTACAGCAATACTGTACATGTCTTGAATAGATGTACAATTTAGCAGTTAACTACCGTTGTAGTTTATTGCATGCACGTCACTAAATAAATTATTGCGATAGTATGACGAAATAAAAAAAATCGATAATTTATTGAAAAAAAAAAAAAAATATATATA
>KZ308967.1:300259-312407 GCA_000376725.2 Ladona fulva
AATAAACTAGATAATATTATTAATACATTTTTAATAAATAATTTTCCTGAACTGAAGAGTATATTCTATTGATTAAAAAAAATCCAAAGGAACAATTATAGTTATGTGTTTACCTATAATTCTTCTATTTTGGTAAACAGAGCAGAGATATTTGGAAAAATGTTAGATTCAATAAAAATTGACGAATGACGAACGCATGGGACAAACTCGAAGCGTGTATATTTTTGAGTATTTACATATGCTGCTAATGTCGCATTCCAATCGCAATGGGTATGGATGGAAGAATTTTAGAAGAGAAATTCAAATTTTAATGGCCCTAATAAAGAATTGAAAAAGCTAAAGAGGTAACATCTGCAATACCAAGAGAATAAGAATGTAAGGCGAATATATTAAACGGTTTTGGAACATCAGAAAGGAACAGTAAACGAGAAATGAAGCAGATATGTATAATGTAGCAGAGGGATACCGAGAGAGGCCTTGAGACTGTCAGAATTGTAAAGGAGTAAGAAAATGAAGGTGGCAGAATACTGCATAAGAGACATTAGATCTTACGATAGTCAAGTACTTATCGCTATGAGTAATGAAGTGACTTCTTCTGTAATTAAAATTGAAGTATATGACGTAATTAAATGGCTGCATCTAGAAGAGGTAGTGTTTAATGAATATTAAGTTATTCCAGATGTACGACATGAAGTAGGCGTAAAATTAATAATGTGAGCCATTTTGCAGAGAGCATGGCTATATAATTTCAGGAAGATCCTCCGGAAATTAAAACCTTTCATCATAAACGAAATACAGCTGCTTTATTTCAACGTGAAAAGCACTTAAATCATTATTAACGTGGAATTTAATCATATAAACCATTAACGAGTACATAAGTAGTTCTTGGAATACTATAAAATATCCTGAGTTATTATTCATGTAACGGTAAAGTGTCCTTTGTAACATGTACTAAGCAGTTATTAAAGATTCCTCACCTATCTTGTCCCTTTCCAAATTTTTCTAAATTTCTTGATTTCATTTTCGTCTCTATTATTCTTTATTTCGGCCTCCGTTACCCGTCATTAATCGCATAGTCGCGAATCTTCTCCAGTATTCTACCGACTTCTTTCACTACCACTTAACATCCTACTTCATACTGTTTTAATTACTGTACTCCCAATCATTTTCTCCTCAAAGATTTTCCTCATTCTCAACTGTCTGCTGTTGTCCCATTGGTCCCTAGTTCTTACATGAGTTGCTATATACGTATTTCACAGTTCCTCTATCAGTTTCAATATCTCCAATGCACATCTACTTTTTTCTCTTACCTTCCCTTTGTTGTTACTTCTTCTTTTATCTCTAAGAGGCAGCTTTTGTTCTTCTATGCTCTTTTTGCCGTTTAAATGCATGCGATTAGGCGTTGAATATTCGAGCTCCCTAATGAAAACACCGAGATCGAATTTCCCGAGATTGGATTGTGTATTTGAAAGACCTGCGAGTGTTGGCGGTTCTTTCTCTACCCAAAGATGCGAGCGTTCTTTTAAAGAGAACTTCCTGCGGTTACGATACCTCTCACTGGAGGCAAAGGTCTATTTACTGACGGACTTCCGGCTGTTCTCCGCTTTTACAGAGTGGAAGTGGAGACACATACATCACTTCCCGTGGCATGTGATTGTAGCCCAAGATAAACAGGATGTAATTCTGTTAACTTTCCCAATGTTCTTTTCCTTGCGAACCGCCCATAGATTTCTCTGAAAGTTACTCGTTACTAGAGAATGAAAAGCTTAATTTTGTAGTTACTCATTCGGTATAACCATTTGTACAACATAAGAATATTAACAATGCCCTCTTAAATATTGTGCTTGAACTTATGGAACCAAAGAGGTTATTCTACTTATATGATATTATAATTAAACACTATGAAAAAGTTTCTCAATTGACATCGTATGCTTCCATCCCTGCCATCACCATAACCAGTAACCAATTTTTGGCATCTGATATCTCAAATACATGAAGCAAAACTGATCCTTAAATGGAATGAGAGGAGTTCATTCTGTTCTCAATTATCAAGCAGTTTCGGCTTACTTTGTATAGTAAGGCAGAGTAAGCCTGTAAGGTCCTCTGATCTTTCACCCCTGGAATATCAACTTATGAAGCTATTTACGCAACATACTCTTAACCACCAGCTGACATATGTAATAGAGAATTTTTTCGTTTTCTTATCCTCAACGAACTTTGCTACCTTCTGGCTTAAATATGCTTAATTTAATAATTTAGTATTACTTTAAGGACAATGGAGCTTCTGAATTAACGCTCATTTTATGGCATTTTGCATATAGTATGTATGGCCGTTTACATTGTACGATTTAACTAGGTAACATATATTTTGGGTTCTTCGTGAATCGAAACTTCATCGCGGAAAAGCATTGCGCATAAATATGAATAAAATGATCACGGCAACAATAATTCATAAATATGAGTTTTAATGTGAGGTATGTTTACCACATTATCCTAATACATCAGGTGACGTCAGGTGGTCATTTGATTATGACCTAAAGGGTCGAAACCATGGTCGTGTAATAACATATTGTGGTAACAGTAGAAGTATTCTTTTCCTTATTCTTTAAAAGGGAGAACTATCTGAAAGTTGGGTCGCATTAGAAGATTCTACATTATACTACATCATCTCTCTATATATCCTAAGAAAGATATGCAGGTAACTTTCCTTGATATATCTGAACATTTCGGTCGGCTAAGGAATAAATACATACCAAGCGTCGGGTTCCCTGGGAGGAACAGAGTAAAGGCTACATTTGTTGTAACATAGTTGAAGTAAAAATACTAAAAAAATAAAACAGGTTTGGATAACTTAACCAGCATCAGGATTAATTTTCACAATGTTAGATCTATCATCGATTAATTCCTACATTCCTTTTTTTCTCATACCAGTGTCCAAAGCCCACAATTGGCTCGACGCTCACCACGCATCGCCCACTGTGCACATCGACCTCCTAACTAACAATATAGCTTTTATTTAGTCTTTGTAGCCTAGTGGCAGATAACAGTATGGAAAAATATATAAAAACCGTCTGCTTTCTAGTTTTAGATTTTATTTTCCCCGAGTTTAACAAGTAACACGAATCGTTGATTTCCAAGATCGTCCTTGCAAGGAACGTCACAGTACTCCAAAAACTGACGGCATTCATTCACAGTATACAAAAATACATAGGATATAATACAACTCCAAGATACTGCAGAATAAATTTTATATTCAATAAGTTCACCTGAAAAGTAATTTACGAACAATAAAGTGAGAAAATTCATGAAGATTACGAGTAACAATCGAGCATATGAAATGCCCACTCATCATATACAGTGCGATAAGTTTAGAAAGGGTGTCAAATGAACACTGGTACCTCTACCGAACTAAATTATCGACTTCTATCAACAAACCGAACGACTCATCTTCTATGCAGTTCGTGTAAGTTGGTATAATTTAAATATATAAAATAATTGCCGGCGATTGTCATACTTAGTGACTTTTCCTTTGTATTTTATTTGTAACAACTGCTGTCCGATCGGATAGATATCGGAAAGTGGCAAATTTATAAAAATTGTCACTTACATTATTTTTATTTAAACACATAAAACAGCGCATATTATGTATCTTAATCGTTTAAAAGATAAATGAAGAATTAAAAGAAAATTGAAACATGGCTGTTAATGAATTAAAGGCTTAAAAATACTATGATGTCAAAGCAGATTCCACCTGCCGTATGTCGGCAGGAGGAATCTGCTTTGGAATCGGAAAGTTCCGGATTACCGATTTCTAGGAGTTACCACCTTGTCCTAAGAAAAGCTTCCTTCGTCAAGGGTGTCCATAACCCTTAAAGAAGGAAACTTCGTTTTCGAAATAAGCACAAGGTAACTCCTAGAAATTGGTAACCCAGAACTTTCCGTTTAATCTCAAACGCAGGTTCCATTTGCCGACATACGGCTTGTGGGAGTGCTTTTAAACCTCTAAGTAACGAAAAACTTGCGTTGGGTAATTTTAAGCAACAGAAGATCTCCTCGACACCGAGTGCCTATTTATCTTTCTTAGAATAGGATACGAATTGCAACACGATAAGTTGGAGAATATCTCAAATTAGGGAATTAATAAGTCTGGAAAAGAAACTTTAAATGATCGCAAGTAATGTCAGAGTGTTGTCAGAAAAAGAGGTTTATAGATGATGCAAAGATAAAACACGATTAAAAAATGAAACACGTTAAGTGTCACATTAATGTAACATCTGGAATGAAAGCCTTTGTCAGGCGTCCGCGATTCTTGTTTCGTTAAATAGATTCTAATTAGACTTTGTCCATAAAGTAGCCATCCCAGAAACATTCAGTCAAGTCGCTGTTTGCCTTTTTATCATTCCTCGCATACCCTGAATATTGAATCTTTCCTCACCGCATTCCATCGCATTCTCCGTTTGTTTTACAAACATACTGTTTTGCATGCTTTGGCCATGAAAAATTTACGTCGCGTTTATTTCCTTCTTCGAACCCACCTCGGTGGGTTAAATTAATAACCTTTCCCGAATCGTAAATTGCTCTCTCTTAAACCCATTCTCTTCTGCGGGATATACAAGTGCTTGGCTGCGAGACGTTACGACCACCTAAATTAGCGTTATTTCCGTGAAACAACCTCTGTAGATGTTTGGCATTGGTGGATACGTTTGCGTAGGCGCTAAGGTATTTTTACCTGTATGAGCCTACCTAAGGATTCCATGCGTGATGATTCTCGTACGAGAAAATTCGCTCTGAATCGTCACTGCATTTGGATATAATTTGTTTCCTCATTAATCATGCAAGCATGATTATCTAAGTCACTTTTTACTGGGTTCTATTCGTGTGATGATGTTGTTTGAGTGATTCATTTTTAATATGTTCGTCTCTAAAAATATTGAAAGGTCATAGAGTCAAAATAATTCCTCGCAGAGAAGCTCAGGTTATTAAAGTTATTTTTGTGTATGAAATTATATGAAATATCCAATGACCGCACACATAATTGAATTTTTTTCAACCAAAGTTTAAATGTATAATGTTATCTGTAACAAAACGGATATTTACTCACGTTTCAGTTGTTATAGAATCTTTGACAGCCATGACATCCGAACGGATTGATGACCTAATAGGGGAAATGTTTTTCTATCCGGTAAACTATCGATTTTGATGTACATTTTGTAATTGAAGAGTAATTTTCAGTGAAACTGATCTTTGAAAGTTATGCTATTTACGTACAGAGATTGACGCTAGAGGTACACATAATCTCATTTGATTTCTTTCGGATTAATTGTGATGATTTGCTCTTGACACGATAGATTCCAAGGTGGGATTAATTTAAAGAAAGTTATACCGATTTTGGAACCAATAAAATGGAAGTGTTTTCTAACATATTACACATCCGTGAGCCTATCGTGAATTTTATCCAGCTTTTTCATTTTCAGTCTGTGCCTTCTCAGATCTCCTAATAATCAAAACTCGATCCGGGAAAGAAATTCGATTTTAAACCTTACAACTAGGTTTTTTTATCAAGTTTACATCGAAATAGTATACGTTGGAGAAGGTGGTGATAAAAAATACAGGACTTACTAGCAAGAAGCTACTTAAGACATAACTATGAAGACGTTACATAATGAGTGCCATGATATGTAATATAACATGTACCGCTATAATTAAGTCGCTGTTGCCTTTAAAGAACTCCTTGTACTACTTAATCGTATAACAGGTTAATCAATATTGAATATTACCATAGTCAGCGTAATAATAATAACCAAACGACTTTTTAGGGGCAATATTAAATCTATCAAATCTTCTCTTACATTTAACCCTAAATTTTGTAGTACATGTTTTAATAATTCACCAAAGAATTGGTTAAATGTCACATAAATAGGAAATATCTCGCTTTAGTTGTTCTTATTATTGTGGCGCATGTTAGCATACATTTTTACTATTAAATCTCATGGGAACACCACCAGTTATCGCTTAAGAAGTTTTTCGTGTTTGCGATATATACTACGAGGTGTAATATTAATTGAAATTAATAACATTAATATTACATCTCAATGTGATTTGGAAGGTTGTTACAATCATTTCACTATATTACATCAATATAATTACATACAGAGCTGAATAGGCTTTCTGCAACCTTTAAAATCTTTAACTTTAAAAAAAATGGACGTGCCGTCCTCAAGAAAAATGTCTAATGTAGGGAGATCGTCGATATTGCTCAATGATTTGCGTTTAAGCAATACAATTGACTACAACTTGAAGAACTCGTCGGTCTTTATAATTCTATTTCAAAAGTCATACTGGTAATTTGATAGTAGTATGTATAAACCAGGGATAGTCACTTTAGTCGCATCTCTTTGAAATGCGATTCAATGTAATTCCCTTTCATGATGTCGCTTCATACTCTTCATCCCCACTTCATGTCGAGCGCTCTTGAAGATTGTCCACATCCTCCACATCGCCATTACCTTTCTTTGGGTCTCTTCCGTCCTCTAAATGCCCTCATCCCGTCCTTCACTTTTACGCCTTTTGCGCTGTCTTGGAAACGAGTGTTTACGGACGAGTGAAAGCATCCATACGCATCTGCTTTGGGTCTTTCTGTTATTCGCTCGTAAGTCTCCTCTCCATACAATTAATTCCTTCATCGGATGGACGCTCAACCCCACTTCCTTCCGCAGAATACACACCTGAAACTCCCTTTCACTCTTACTCCTCTGCACATCCCTCTTTTTCATTCCATCTCATTCATCCTACCTTTTGCTGCGATCTTCCATTCAAATCCCATACATTTACAACCTTTCCGGTTTTTTCGTTTTCATTCTTATTCTAGGGCCGTTGAGCACTCCATTCCAAGGAATTTGTCCATTTTCGTTTCTTTCTTCCCCTTTATCCTGCTCTTCCTCTCACATCTCGTTTCGGCTCTTCTCTCCATAGATAGTCAAGGTTAGGATAGGCTTTTCCAGATTTACTTATTAAAGCTCGCTTTAAACTCGCTCACTCACTCACAACATTTTTGCGCGGTTCACTAACTAAACTTAATTAACTTTCTCTAGCCAAAGTTTATTTTACGCAAAATCTTTGAATCTCTATTCGATGAATCTGAGAAAAGCAATGTCTACATAATCTCGAAGCAAAAAATTACAATCAACTGATATGAATTTAAAAGTCGACAAACGTAGATGACAGCTGCTCCTTGGACAGGGTGGAGTGGTATACATCCTTTAGATATGATGTGGTGATAGATCTACCTTCAGAGTAGATTTGATGATTGGTTTGATTTGAAGAGCCTCAACCCAAGCTTTAACCAAGTTTGGATTCATCAGCATATATAATAATACTAAATACGTATATAATAATAGCTATAATAAGCATACATAATAATACTCTCAGACATACTGAAATATATAATAATTAGATTATTCAAATTACATGCATTGAAATGATGAATATAAATATATAAAATTCTCCAACCAGTTAAACAAAGTTTTCACTGACGACAGTTCATAAGGTTTTAGCATCCTAATTTGGATTCCATGAAAAATTTTAAAGTACCTACATAATTTTAAAGTGCGTTTTTGACCTTTCTATTTCAGACATTTGCGAGAATTTATTCCTTACATCGAAATTTCTCGCATATGCGTTACATTATCGTAACATTTTATTTTTCCATAGCCATCAAATTCTCTCCTCGGTCGCTGAAATATCAAAATTTTTTTAAAAAACTCGGGGTGTAGCTTGACAAAAACACTGAATACCTTTTTCGCGAGCGAAAACATTCACAAAATCTTTTCATCCGATTCAACTTTCTTCACTTAATTCTTTTCCCACAAGGTTTACGTCAGTTATTCTCCCACGACTATTTTACTACTTCCACTCTTACCCTTATCAAAGCATGTCATCATTAGAGGGGTCTTTGCGCTCTTCCCCTTACTGTTAAAAGTCTCCGATTTGCGAAGCGTAAAATTTTTTCTTTATTGTTAATAAAAATCTCGGAAGAATTTGGGAAGTTTATATTTGCGCGCCAAAAAAAATTCCCCAAAATATTTCTTCGTCAAGAATAGTAGGAGAGGGAGATGAAAAAGTCGGAAATGACTGGAATAGCGTTGGTAAAGCTTCCTGTTACATAGTAAAGGTTAGTATTAATCGAGTTTTAGCTTGAAAAGCTTCGAGAAATTTACTTTGCTACTCTTTGCTTTCATGTCGATAACCTAGAAAATGGTGCAATACCTCCAACACTTACGGATAACTGGTTTTCTTCAACGATTCCCCCTCTGATTTAATTTCTATGAAGCATTCTGTGGTTCCGTCTTCATATTTATACTAAATTTGAAGATCTTGTCAAATTTTTTCCATTGAATAAATGATAGATTTTTCGTTTACTACGGGATCAAATACGTTGATTATATGAATACTAGAGTACGCTTTCTCTTAATCTTCTTCGTCTTCTGGAAATCTTAATCTCAAAAGTTGAATCTTAATTTCAGAGGATTCCTTTTCCTTTTAAGCTAATATTATCAATGTCTTAATCAGACACTCGCTCTGCTAGGGAGAGAGAGGTCCAGAAAACGCTGGTTCTCAATTTGGATGATGTAGAGAAGCTAGATTCAAACTCTTCTGGTGTTAAATGCAGACTTTACCACTTATCAAACCAACTGCATTTGTTGAGTTAGTATTTAGTTTTTCAGACCGGCTAATTATGTTACATGGAAATGACGTGGAAAATATATTTCAATACTAAGGAGAAATGGAAATGAAAATTGACTGTGGGGCTAGGTACTCCCCTGGGACTCCCAGACTCCCAATTCCCGGTTGATTGCTTCTTTGAGGTCGTGGCTGTGAACGATGCCGTATATTTGGACGAACCTAAGCGCCCTTATTTCACCTCAAAAGCAACAGAATTTGTTTTATGACTACATTATCGATGTTAAGCTTTAAGTAATTAAAATAAATTACACGTGTGCTGCCACCAGAGGCGTAGACAAGGGGTAGTTTTGGGGGTTCAAACCATCCCCATGAGAACAGAGCCAACAATAAATGAAAGCATGCGAGAGGATTGCCTTTGGACCGCTGGAGATTCGAAGGGTATATATGTTAAAATAAATCAGTTTCTATTTTCAATAAATCTCGGGAGGAAGTTTTCCCTCCTGTATTGTAAGCAATGCAGTGTTTACTCCATGGCTCTAAACCCCCTATTGACAAATACTGGCTACGCCGCTGACAGCTACATGCATCTTTTCTACGAAGAAAAATTTGCAATCATATTTGAGTTTTGAAAGATAAACCCCTTGTAGTGGAGAAGGGGAAGAACATTACCATCAATCTATTAAGTGCTGGAATTCAAACATTATAAGCTGAAATTATGCAAATTTGACAACCTTTAGCGTCAAAATGTGTTAAAGCCTTGCATATATTTTTACATTCTAGCTGAAATACATTGTGAATAATGGCTAATTAGAGAAATAAAAAATTCTTCCTACAATTTTAGCGCCTTATAAATCTGAGTCTAGAATTAGGGCCTTTGGCTTTTAATAGGCTGAGGAAGGGTTTAAATATTACAATTAAAGAAAGGAGCTCCTTGGTTGAACAAATAAAAATAAGAAACAATTAAGAATTACTACGGAAAGAGTAAAAGAGACAAACATTTTACAGCGTAACAAAGCATTTTTCACTGAGTGTGAGGGAGTACAGCGTAACAAAGCATTTTTCACTGAGTGGGAGGGTGTTGGAACCCATTCGCAATAAAAGGACCTGTTCCGCGAGGTGGAGTAAAATTCCACAGGAATAATAAACCTTCCTTTGCAGATTTTTCCTTCGCTCAACGATCTGATAAATCTGTCGTTCAGTATCTCTCTATCTTCATCGACAGTGTAAACTCGCAGCTTCCTGCTGCGTTTTTGGAGGTTTTCTCGCGTCAAATTTTATTTATTGAGGCTCCCCTTCCCCAACGTTTGTAAACATTCGCAGGATTTTTCGTGTACACCATTCTTTCCTATTAAATCAAACTTTCAGCAAGACGCAGTACTTTTCCCATTCATTCTCAACCAACCATTTGGTTGCTTATGGACGGAGCTATGTTTGCTTTGATGGAAAGAAAAAGGAAGGGTTTTTAATCTGTGCCCGAGGGTCCAAATATTGCTTTATCGAACACAAATTACGGAAAAAAGAAAGAATGGACTGGAATAGACTTTTATCATCTAGTTTAATGCAAAAGTTCTTGCTTCTTGATTCAATGGGAGATTAAGGTCTTATGACAACTAAATGACCAAATTTGTTCTGATTCATACATAACAGAAAGTTCTACTCAAACTTTAAAGCTTATTATTTTTCATAAATTGACTCATGCATATCTCCGTATTTACATCGCACGTGATTAAATTGGATAAACATAATAATCTTAAAAATCTTATTCAAAGAAAGAAAAAATCTTAACTTAAAAGGATATAATAGTTTCTTTTTGCGAAGCTTCTGGTGGTTAGTATTGGATGTTTACCTTTAAATTTCAAAAGGTCTACGTGGAAGCGCTTAAGTTGATGCATAAGTTGATGAAAACCTTAATAAATGATATATTAACTGATCAGCAGATGAAATGAACTAAAGAAATCATTTGGGCAATAGTTTTGTGTGTTGATGATTCCGTATGAATGAATATGGTCTAAAATAATACCAACATGAAAGGAGTTATGAGAACTAAGGATGGATAGATGGAAAATGAAGAGAATGATATATGATTATAATGCGATGGGGTGTAAAAAATAAAATGTTGAGATAAAGTACGATGAGAGGAGCGTAAAAGGGAAAATAAGAGCTAAAAAAAGATGGTGGACTTTACTGAATCAGATCCGGAGGAGAAAAGGCATACGAAAATTAAAGAATCAAAAGGGATATTTGAAAATATGTATGAATGCTACTGAAGCGAAATTTGTATGAAAAGATTAGACATTCAAGAGGATTATCGAGAATAAACGAGGAAAATGACGAGCTTGGGTTGAAAATGAATTATGTGAACCTATTTGAAGTTTTTTCTGAAAAAGTTCCTGTTAGCTCATTTAGAAGCTTTTAAGGAAAAATTCTATTAGAGCGTTGAATAGTTATTATGTAAGGTACCTCTTCTTCAAAGCCCATACTAGCAATTTCTTCGACAGTCGCTTCAGAGGTATTATAAGGAAGGAAGTATTACAACTCTCTCACCGAGAAGTGTTCTCTATCGAAATAGGCAGATGGAGTAAAATAGTCAATTTGCCTCTTTACCTACCATGGATACGCTTTAAAAACTAATCAATAGGTGACCTATGCTTTTTTTATTTTCTAGTAAATAGGCAGTTAGGTACTTTTTATGAAAATATACCCTCTCAATTATGGCAATAGCAAAATATCTGTATTTTAAGGAAAACAGAATAAACGACAAGGAGCTAGCTGACGTTATGCTTTAATATGATTTATGATTTAATATATTAATAATTTATGATTTATTATTAAATGATGATCTGCACTCTCTCATGGCTGTATGAGATGGGATTTAAGAACGCATATTTGAACACAGCTAAGAAATAAGATAAAGAGAAAACAAATATGAATGAAAACGGTTGCTGCCTGTGTGAGGATTCGGAAAAGAAGGCTTCATTCTGAGTTAAGATCTAACATAAGCTATGCAGGAAAAAGCTTTAAGAGAGGATACGCGGAGGATTAGAAATGTGCAGTTGGAAGAGGTTTAGGTTGGAAATTGAAATACATGAAAAAAAAAAGGATTCTAGGTGATGGAAGTAGACGGCGAAACAGAGATTTCGGTACAATATGACTAATGAAATCAAGAAGCAGATTTTAACGTTAATTTGCAATAGGTATTGATGTTAGGGGAATTGCTCACTATTTTTCATGATATTAGGGCAAACGTGGTCGAAAAAGGTTGAAATAGCTGCGCGGAATTATTCTCTATGTGTTATTCTATTTCAACACATCATAATAATTGTGATAATTGCGTCGTCACTCTTCAGTATTTCCTTTATTTATTAAGTTGAATGTTTGTATAACAGTCAAATATATTTCCGTGAGTAAATTTGACTGATAAAAACAAAAGAAGCATAAAATCATTTTTTATAAAAAAATAAAAATA
>KZ308967.1:362389-383652 GCA_000376725.2 Ladona fulva
GTACAAGACCACTTTCGGGGTTCCTGGTAGGCCTTCACGCCTACCGTAGCGGTCACGGGGACAAGTCCCCAGCGTACCTCACCCTACCAGGCAATCCCCTACTCCACCTGTACTTAGTCTGCGCAGCTCACTTTCTACCTATTCTTTTCAAAAACTTCCTTTGGTTCTCAGGAAAAGGTTCAAAAACTTCAATGGGTAAACTATTCCATTCAACTATTGTATGATTTAAAAAGGAATATTTCCCCACATTCGTTCGCTGCTTCAGTAATTTTACTTTATGCCCATGGTCTTTCCTACCAAAAAATTTTGCTCGGTTAACTTTCGATGATAGCTCCTTAAACGGCGTAAGCCCAGAATAAATTTTGAAGAATAAACCTAACCTCTTCTTCACTCTTCTTTCCTCTAAACTTTGCCAAGCCAATTCTTTAATCATTTGTGAGACACTATCGAGCTTTTTGTATCTTCCTAAAACGAATCTTGCTGCTTGCCTCTGAATCTTTTCAATTTTACGCTTTAGCCCTACTTCATATGGATCCCATAAGCATTCACCATATTCTAGGATTGGCATAACATAGGATTTATAAGCAGCTAATTTAACTTCCTTGTTAGATCTCCTAAGTGTCCGCATTATAAAATTTAGGGCTTTATTAGCTTTAAATGTAATACCCTCTATATGCTCATTCCATTTAGTTCATTTTCAGATGCTTTGATATTATTCTGATGTGTTCGCATTTTTAGCCTAAATTTGCCTATTAATAAGCTATGATCACTTCCTACATTTGCTGAGTTTATATTTTAACATCCATTACTGATAATGGGTATATATTCCTGTTAGAGACTATATTATCTATGTTTAATTTCTATAATATTTTGAAACGTTTATTTATATTGATCTTTATGATCGTAGAAGGTGTTATTAATTCTTAGTTCGTTGCGGGAATAGAAGTTGATCGTCACTTCACCATTACCATTTAGAAATTCTTCATTGAAACGTTGTTTAACTCCAGAAACGATGAATTTTACAATACGAGCATTAAAATCCCCCATTAATATTAATAACTCATCAGGGGGTATGGTGTTGATAGCATCTTGAAGGTGATCATAAAACGCTTCTTTGTCAGCTTTTGGCTTACAATCTTCTGGCCCATAAACAGATATAATATTTAATTTTTGACGATTGGTTTTCATTTTTATTGCAACTATCCTTTCTGATATGTATCGGCATCCTTCTATATATTTCATATCATTTTTATGAATGATTATTTCAACTCCTGCTTTGGCTCTCACTGATTTTTCAACCCCACTGTAGATGAGAAAATACTTTCCATATTCCCTCTGACCTTTCCCTTTCTTCTTTGTTTCTTGTAAGGCACATATTGAGATTTGATGACTTTGAAGCTCTTCTATTAATTCCTGTTCTTTGTCATCTAATGACCTGATATTCAATTTTCCTATTCTAAGTTTGTCTTTCTTCTTCCAAATCGTTGTCCTTTTCGTTGCGTGGGTCATTTCCGTTAAGTCCGTCCTAATCCGAGGCTTTGCACTGGTACTACGAGTAATAATTTTTAGCGCCTCTAAGTAGGTTACTAGCCTGCCTTATCGGCGTGGGTTGCGGGTGTTTTAGCCCCTCATCTTGGACCAGTCCGGCAAGGGAGGCCCCACCAGTAGTTAAACTACCGCCGGCATAGCTCCTTGATTCACTGGGGCGCACAAGTCTCCTCACCACGACAAGGTACATACATACCCGTGAGAAGGCATAACTTACACGATTTAGTAATTAATTTAAAGATTTAAATTTTTCACAGTTGTATTATCGAGCAGACTTGTTGATTGCTTATAACAATAGAAGTCTCATGAGCTATGAAGTCGCAGCAATTCGTTTTAAATATAGCATCAATACTCGACTAACATACTCGACCTTAGGATTTATTCTTTGTGCCTTGCGAATGAGAATTTCAATGCCTAATGAATAATATGTTAATGGAATACATTGTAAATACTATACCTGAGATATAAAAACGTATCCTACATGATTATTACAGGGGTTCCGTGATGGTACAAACTTGTAAAGAGGAAGTCACGAGAGCATAAAATGTTAAGAAACAAAAGAAATATTAAGCTATTCATAGTCATTGAAACTAAAATTGGTACTACAATCTAAACATACTACGTATTAACAGTCGGTGGGGACAGAACAATAGCAACTATTTTTATAAAATGAAAGACATACGTTGGAGTATGAGCACAGCTAGCATACTAACAATCGTCCTTGATCTTGGATAAGAGAATAGAGAAGGCAATAAACGAGATGAAGGAAGAGATAAAAAGAAAAGAGGAATACGTCGAGAATAAATAGAGTGACTGCGGTCTGCGGATGACATAGTTATACGAGAAGCAAAGAAGGGAGGTCTGAAGATTATTTTCACCTCTACGGATAAATAAAAATAGAAAATGAGACGTGTAGTTCAAATCTCTAGAGTAAGTTGTGCGTAAATATTCGGCATTTGGAATCCATCGAAAAGTTAAATAATTTTTCTCGACGAAAAGAAAAGATGTCTAAAGATTAAAAAGTTCATTATTTGCTTAGAATGCAATTTTTGATTTTTTGGGTTTGTAACATTTAAGTTCACTATATTCTCAATTGATAAGTACCAATTTCTTAACTCAGCACAATGTATCTAGAGTTGTTTTGTGCGATATTTTTACAGTAGACACGTCTCATTTCCTTACGTTAATCAGCGATAAAAACAAGAAACCGAAGCTATCGATTTTACTGCAACATATTTCACGATTTTTCTCACGAGTGGAATAAAACCAAGACATAAAAAACGTCCTTTTTCGGGCCCCCTAAACGGCGAGACATGACTAAGGTCAAGACCATCTAAGGCAGTGGAAAATTCGTCCCTGAAATGACCGCACGAATAACAATTTTCAAAGCACTCTATAAAGACCAAAAAAAGTTCAGCACTATTTCTCACCGTCGCTCAGAGTACTCACCGTACTTCAGTAGCTTTCGTATTGCCACTAACAATGGACATGACAAAAGTAAATCAAAGATAAATGTTTCTACAACCTGTCCCAAAAAACGAATGAAAAATCGCATTATTCAGGTTGTGGCGACAGGAAACCTAGAACTCTTTATGCATCACAATTACGCATCAAATAATTTCTCAAGTATTTCATTTTTTCGCATGAAAAACCTATTTAACGATTGGAAATAAATTTTTCTTCATTAGGTACGTTTTCTTTCGTAGCTAGCATTGAGATTTTAATGACATTTAATTCCCAATCAATGAGTCTTTTACTTAAGAGAATGAATCTTAGACCCTTTTTCGCTCTTCTGGTCGAACTGCCTATTATATGACATTCGTCGCTCATCTCACAAAAATGCAGATTTCGCCGCCATCTTGTTAATCGAATAGCCCATTACGTAACCAATATGCATAATCCGCCAAGAAAATCCATGAAAACGCCAAGGAAGTTTCTTTCTCAGCATTTCGCAAACTCGGTTAATCCACCCTTGGGGAGAAATTTCCTGGATGTGCATGCAAAGCCGATTGGCTAAGAGTTAGGAGGAAGCGAGAACGTGCTTTGGAGCGGTCACCTTGGAAAAGAACTCGACCGCAAAATGACTCAACCGGCAGAGGGCGTGCACATGGAAGGACCTGCGCCACGAGATGCTCTTTTTTCCTTCGTCCTGATCACGCATCCTTCCTTCCCGCCTACCCCATCTCATAAAAGAAGGGCCCGCGCTCTTCCATGCGGGATTCCTTCTGCAGACGAAGATGAGGGTTGGCGCAAAGTTGTCCGTTATCGCCCTCTTGGGGCTGGTGTCTTTGGCGGTCGGCGATGGTGAGGAGGCGACGGTGGTGCAGACCTCGAAGGGGAGGCTTCGGGGTACGACGATGACCTCCAGAAATGGAAGGGAGTTCTACGCTTTCAGGGGAGTGAGGTACGCCCTGCCGCCGGTTGGAGAGCTGCGATTTAAGGTAAGCTAAATAACTTCGATGGAATTATCCGTAACTACCGTACTCTTAGAGGATTGGGTCAACGTAAACTTTGAGTTGCTGTAAAATTTTCTAGGATGTACGGATAAAATAATTTTGTAAAATATTTTATCACGAAGTTTTTAACTATGGTGGCGACTAAATAAAGAATGCGTTACACCCAACAAAATCATATATATATATATATATATATGTGTGTGTGTGTGTGTGTGTGTGTGTGTGTGATATACGACTTGCCTTAAAGATCTGAAACAAACTGCATTGTGTTTCTACGATGCTGAAATCCCTCAGGAAAATTATTCTTATCTCTGCAATGGCCAGGGTTCGAACCCAGGAGCCCATAATACGTTTCCATAAGAGATTAATGTAAATTACGTTTTCATGACTGGCAAAGGATGTATCTTTTATAAAATTAAATTAGAAACAATGGTCCCACGAATTGGAGACGAGTGTCTAAAGAAAGGAAAATAATCAAAGAACCTTATTTTAGTCGTGAATCGTTCATATAATTTCGAAATTGCGAGAACTTTGATAAAATACACGCAAAATTTGTAAAATTTTTCGGAAATAAACAACCCATCCCTTTGACGACCAAAGCAATTGTTGAACATTGATCTTATGAGATATCCCATATAAATGTACGGGGATAACCAGTTAGTATACTTTTCCATAAGAAACGTACTTAAAATATGTTTTCGTTACCTGCAGAGGTTGTTTCCTTTACAAAATTAAATTAGAAACAATGGTTCTACGATCTAAAGAGAATTGTCAAAAGAAAGGAAAATGGTCATAGATTCTTATTTTAGTCGTGAAATATTGGTATAGATCCGAACTTTCGAGGATTTTGATAAAACACGCGGAAATTTGGTAAATTTTTTTGGAAAATAAACAACCCATCCCTTTGACGACTAAGGCCGTTGTTGAATGTTGATTTCATGAATTATCCCATATAAGTGCACGGGGATAATCAGTTCTTATAATTTTATAAGAAGTTTACGTAAAGTAGGCTTTTATGACTTGAAAACTGTAGAATAAATATTATAAATAATATATATGATAAGAAATATATTGAGTTATTATCACCTTACGGCAGAATTTTTTTGTGCTTAGGAGAACCAGATATATACGTTAATAAATATTTGTTTAAACTGAATTAATTTCCATCATGCTTGACGGGGGCACTTACTAGTAATATCGTAATATAAAATTAACGAATTACAAACTATTAGAGGAAAGAATTACGGATAACTGAATACGAAGAAGGGATTTTTGTGTAGTGGATGGATTGAAGAATTGGATGAAAGACTTTCTGGAACCTAGAATAAATATTCTTCGGGCTTTGGAATGTCTTTAATAGAGATTTGACAGGAGTCGTTCCTAATGAATTTGCTTTTACTAATTTCCTAGGTGGATACCTTTTAAGAAAATATTGGTACAAGTAGAAGATGCAGAAATATATTTGAATCGCCCCCGAATAGCCAAGTGGGTAACGCGTTCGCATTCGGTGAAAGTAGTCCCGGGTTCGATTGCTGGTGGGAGCCCATATCTGCGAAATTGACTCAGCTGTCGAAGCACTTTTAACAATATTGATGCATAAATTTGGATTTCTGTATTTACCGTGGGAACGGAGTAACTCAGGAAAACTTTTGATAACAGAGAAAATCTCATGAAGTTACTTTCTCGTTTTTTTAAATTCTTTATAAACGGAAAGGGTGGACAATGATTTCTAGGGGTGCATTCCCTTCCTCCCGAAATAACCCAACGAAATCGAAAAACCTTATCCGTGCCTTAATTTTATTTTCTCGGATTTGAAGGAGAAAATTACTTTATGGTCGATTGAAGATAAAATAAAATGAAATCTCCTATTTCTAATTTTCATTATTCATATCGTGTATTCCGGACAAAGGAATTGAATTTCAATAGCAGTAATACTACTTATTACCCAATGGAGTACAGTCTTCTTTTAATACCTAAAGTTAATATACACAGCCAGAAATACTATTCATACGCTGAAATTGAGCTAATTCCCTTTTCGGTAAGTGCCCCAAAATAAAATTTAAAAGACACCCTATGTAACCCTTATGGGCGAAATTTGCGTCCTATCATCGAACCTATGGCCGATAGGGCAAAACTCTTTACGGCATGCGATAGAAGTCTATTTCTTCTGACGATTTCGTGAATTTCAAGTTTTATCTTAACGGAAAATGCCCTTAACGAAGTCTTGAAAATCCGCGCAATGTATTTAAACGGGGAAAGTACCTTTTTGGGGCATTTTAGGATGGAACCCATGATACCTAGGATCGATACATCACTTTTTCACTAGTGAGATGGTCGGGAACTTTAAGCTAAAAAATCGTTAAGTGATGCTTTTCGGTTAGTTTTGAGTTTGTATCCAATGTAGGTATATACTCGTATATCCGGAGAAGCGTCTATATATAATAGATACTTGTATCCTCTTCCAAATAACCTCCGTTTGGGAGCAAATCACTCTTTATTAAATATTTTTCTCAGGCATGGTTCTTGTCCGAAATAATTCTGTAGAATTCCTTCTCCAGAAATTCAACAATCATCTTGCATTGTTAGTTAATACGATGTCAGTAATGCATAGCTAGTGATTAGTACCATGTAAGACAAATAATTATATCATTGTAAACAATAATCCATATGTTGATTATATAACAGTAAATAGTATTAGCACAGTTTTTGTAAGTACAGGACCTCAAAAATGGTTATTTTTGGAAGTGACGGGAATACGGTAAACTGGTTCAGACATGAACAATATATTTATTTAATAGTTTATTTTACTACTAACTTCCGTGAATAGCCTCGCCGGTAGGGCCTTAGGGTAGGGTGAAATATACTCTCAAATATGTCTCTTAATTTGTTTCTTATATTACTGGATCTTCGATATTAATATTCAACTATCTGAAACATAATGTTGAACTAATAATTTGGTCTATTGCCCAACAACATTAGCTTGCCATTGATTGCTCGCCAACTGTAGCTCATCAACAATTGCCGACGGAAAATGTCAAATAATTGTCTACACACTGTTTATCCCAGAATAAGACTAAAAAGTTGGGATGTCATTACCCTCTATATCTTATTTCTACGTGTAATGTAACAATAACGATGTCTATTTCTGCAAACAGTGCGTGAATGTGGTAACATATCTCTATCAGTAACATGACAAAAAATACGTTCTATCATATGTAGAAGAAAGTCATTTTCTCTATACCACATAAAACATTTCGGTTCGGGTAGCGTACGAGTATAACTTACATTCCCACATCCATTTTGACTAATAAATCTAATAATGAAACTATTCTTAAGAACCGAGATAAAAATCCTATTGAGATTCAGAATCAAATGAATGTTTTCGAAATCAGTTTTAGAACGTTAAACCTCGTAGGTGCATATTTCTGTTTATTAAAAATCTTTAGCTCTTCAAGATCAATTTCCATCAAATTCTAATGTACACTAAAATCAAAAGTGCCATCGTTGATCTCAGATGTGAATTAGAGGAATATGAATATTTTCAAAATATTTTTTTCAAAATCTTTAAATCATACGGAGTTGGTGTTGGTTTAAGCGGAAATATCGAATGCTTTCAGAATATGAACTATTGAATAGTTGTATGAAACGTCCAGAAGTCCTGGACACCACGCAAATAAACTGTTAATTCGAATTGCTGTTTTCTTCTACAGCCTCCCGTTGCAGTCTCCGAGAAATGGAACAGTATTAAGAATGCCACTGAAGACGGAGCCTCGTGTCCTCAGGCTTATGACTTCCTCACCGGCTCTTTCTCGGAGGATTGCCTTTTCCTGAACGTGTACACACCTCAGGTATGATTATCAACAGTAATACTCATTGAAGAGCACTATGGCCAACTATTTAATATGTCTATAAAAGGGGTTTAAACAAAGTAGATCGTGAAAAGACGAGGGAATCAAAGATGTAAACAGAAATCAGTAAGGAAGGAGGAAAGGAAAGTAAATATTATATTTGAAGATTCTACATTTTCTGTTACTGTGCTCAAATACTGTTTACATTCATGTCATGCGCTTCAAAATATGGTTCTGAACAGTCGGAGCTGACTGAGATGAACTGACCATGGAAGGGGTTCTTTATGCCACCCGTATAAAGCAAACAACAACGATTTTGTCCTAAATGAACACCTTATCAAGTTTATTATTGCGCTTATTTTCGGACATTTGTTTCGTAACAATTAGCTCCAAACAATCATTCACCGGAGACCGTCTGAAAAGTCATACGTTCGGCGATCGAGGGCAATTGCGAAGGGAGTTCCAATTTTTTCCATCCCCTTCTGAATTATTCCTCGATATTTGTCGCCATCCCTTTTTACTTTTACAATGGATTCGCGTGACATAGCTAAACCGACAAATTGATATGAGTCCAGTAAACTCAGAATTTCTTTCCACCAAATGTAATTTTTACGCAAAATACTTGAATTTAGACCTTCATTCGATTATTCACTGGTAACTATTTACAACGCAATAGTAAGATTTCAATTCATTGGACAATTCTGAAAGTACTACATTTTTAATTTGACTTGCTAATCCCTCCAAAAATCCGAATATTTCCTTATTCATGCCCATGTTGTAGTGTGAAAATCACTGATATTAAAAGACGGAAGAGAATACATTTTACCAATGGTTTCATAGTTACAGTACATCAAAAAACAGTAATACATCTGTAACCATATAGAAGCAGAGATCTGCATGGACAGCAATTCTTGGCTCAAGCGTTCATAACAGAACCCGTGTCCATCCCGGCCCGAACAAAGTAAGACATGTTTTAAATGATCAAATTAATTCTATTTACCACCATGATTCTTCTTGTTCTTCTTTGGACATAAATTTTATAGAACAAAGAAGACTTTGCATACTGTCGAATCATTCCGAATCAACATCAAGAGACGCTATGCAAAAACTCTGTTTGAGAACGCAAAAATTCTTTCCTTCCCCATTCATACTCCAGCCCCATCGCTTTATCCCATCCGAACCCGAAATATATTTGTCTTTGTCTAAGAAAGTCCCTCCAAGTAGCATTTCAGTGTGTGGCAGGGGATGCATACACCATTACTCTATTTCCCTAATCGATCACTTTCGCATATCGTTCGCGAAAAAATGAGTTCTTGAATCGATTCGTTGTAGCATCTGTTTCCCTGATCTTTCTAGAGGAATCAGAACGGCCTATTATAAATGGTGCACGCATTATATCGGCATCATCATCTCTGAACGTGCTTTCTCTGAATTCATTAAGTAAATTATGCATTTATTTAAATCTTCTTGAAACTCCCATTCTGCGTCCTGAGGCATCTGAATAACGCTCACTGATTTATCGAAGCAGTTCTTCAAAAAATGTATCGCCTTTCGCTGCTTTTCTAATTCCCGAATCGGCAGAGTCCCATACACTACTTTCATACTCAAGATGAGGTCTAACTAACTTGAAATAACATCGCTCGCGAGCTTTTTCTTCGCTCTTACCTACAATTGTCTTAACGAAGCCGAGTTTCTTAAGTGCTCTGTCACTCTGCTCCATGCTAAGTTTTTCGTGAGGATTTCACTGATTCTACTGATGATAAGTTTATCCCACGGAAACTGTACGAATTATCATTAATAATGGATTTTCTTTCGAAGAAGTTAACTACTGAACATTTGTCTACATTTGGCTCTAATTGCCAATCATCGCACCGTTTCCAATATGGAGACACATATCCACAAATCATAGGTGCACATATCCATCACCAATATGGGCCTGGACTGGGCCTATGCAAACCTTTACAGAGAAGGAATTCTAGAAACATTGTCCTACAATGACTTGGAAGAAATTATACTGTTGATTAGTTACTGTTGAAAGTTCCAATGAATAAACTGATTCAATGCAACACTTCAAAAGGACTAACGCAGACCATTCATTATCAAATAGCTTGCAATTGGTTCGGTTACAGCTTCCAAGCCAGAGGAGTGACGCCGCATTGCCGGTCATCGTGTGGTTTCACCACGGAGGATGGTTCATGCTGTCGGCGCAGAGCACTCTGGCTGGGCCAACGTATCTCCTGGACGAAGATATCGTTCTAGTTGCAGTTAACTACAGACTTGGAGCATTAGGTAAACAGATTCGTTGAAAAGGGAAGTTTCCTAACAAATTTAGGGCAAAATTCCCATAGCTACATGGATTTTATTTCTGTCCATTTCAATTTCCGATTGTGAGTTCAGTTATGGAAGACTAATTTTTTTAAAGGTCGCGATAAAAATTGTAAGTTTTCAACATTACTGCGTGCGAGTTACTGTTTTACTAGAGTAGTGGTGTCAAACTCATCGTTAGAAACTAACTTAGGAATATTCACGCGGACCTCTCAATATGTATTTAGCAAGTTATTACTATAGCCTATCAGTTTTCAGCTTTTTAAATATTCATTTAAAGAAAAGTCGAATTTATCGAAAGGTTTGAGTAAATGATCAATTTGTTTTATTTCACCGTCGAGGAACTGTAACTAAGATAAAGAAAAAATAAAACTAGTAAAGATATCAAAGGAAATTTTCAGATTGATATATATAATCATTGATATGATTTGCTGATTGATTGTCAGGAAATATTGTAGATTAAACAAATGACATAATTTAAAAATACTGGTATTTTCGAATTTATTAGCGGAAATTTGCAGTTGTTTGCCTACAACCAGCTTTTCATCATTTGGACATGATAATTGTGAACATACTTTAAGGCGGAAAGATTTCACTAGTAATCACTAGGGTGGAAAGTTACTTCTGGACGTTCTTTCCGAATAGCATTAGAGAAGATGATAAGTTCGATGAGGCACGGTGTTAATACACCCCCTGCCATACCTCGCTGGCACCTTGCGGGGTATACATCTAAATGTATTGTATCTCGATAGTTATATAATTAAATCTTTGTGAATGTCGACAGAGGTTAATTTAGAATTCCTATTTCGAAATACTGCTCGTACAAATTATATACAACACCACAACCAGAGCACAAAATGAGGACGGTGTTTGAACCTTACGCTTTTGCAGGTTTCCTGAGCACGGGCGACTCGGTGGTCCCTGGCAACAACGGTCTGAAGGACCAAGTAGCCGCCCTGGAATGGGTCCGAGACAACATCGCCCACTTCGGAGGAGATCCCAATATGGTCACCATCTATGGGTACAGCGCTGGTTCTGCAAGCGTACAGTTCCATTTGGTCTCTCCTTTGTCTGCCGGTATGTGAACTGTCATACTATTCATAAGTAACAGCAGAATCTCCGAAACCTGCTTTATACTTAGGTTTCGTTTCCGGGGACAGCTTGAGAAAATTTAATCAATTTTCTGTGGTTCATGTTGCTAACATTATCCTACTTTTTCCATGGTTTCATTTTTATTTACGGTCGATGGCTATTAATTTTCATGTCATTCTATCCTATATAGTCACCTGATTTGCTGCTAAAAATTATTTTGTAAGATTTACATTGAATAAACAAGGAATACATTGTTTTTGACTTCGTTTCCCGGCTTACATTGGTCACAGAACTTGAGTTACAATTACTTATGCATATTGCGTGTAAATAAATTCACGGAGGAAGGCGTAGTTTTGTGGAACTCTATCACAATAAAAGAAATATTTTCTGTATTTTATCATATTGCGTATACTAACATAGTGAATTGTAATTATGAGTTAATAATTCACATTACTTCTGAGTATCATTATCTTAGCAGAAACAGTTTTCCGAGTAACCAATAAAGCACGAAAAGATATTTGCAAATTAGAAAAGGCTCCCATCAAATCTCTGGTGAGGGTACATTCCAAAACCTGAAGAGAATTTACTATTGGTACTAGAAAATCATTTATCAATTCCAATTCTTCAATTAATTCCACTGCACAAATATTTATTTCTCGTGATCCGTTATCAATAAATCTGTAATCTTTATGTTTGCTAATCTTTAATTCCACATAATAATCTTTCCTTGGTAAGTCGTGTGTAACACACAGAAAACCACAAAAAATGTTGTTGTAATAATAATAATGGTTGGCTAAGGTTCTGTTGCCGCGCCTAAGATGCCACCGCCCTGGTGCGGGGAACCCATACGACGCCGCGGCTCTGAGTACAATAATTAAGAATGCTCACTGTGGCGTGCCCTTTTGGTAAACTTCATCAAGTTATTATAATTATTATTCAAATATGCAATATTATTTAGGTCTCTTCCACCGAGCTGTTTCTTCGAGCGGATCTGCCCTCTCGAGATGGGCGTTGGGTTCGAACGCGAAAGCAACGGCAAGAAGGCACGCGAAGATTCTCAACTGTCCCAGCGACGACAATTCCAAAACCATGATCGACTGTCTGAGGAGGAAAGACGCCAACGACATCGCCAAGACGTACGCTCTTCTCAAGGTGAGACTCAGGCAACGACCAGTCGTGTAGAAGAGCGGAAATACATAGTATTACCAACTAACGAATTCTGCTCCGGAATTTTGGAACTAATCCGGAGATTTACAATATTTGCTGGTTTTAAGTCAGAGTCTGAGGTTAAATCAACGGCACTTTTCTGAAATAGCCTTAGACAGCAAAGAAATACGGAACTATTTGTGATCACATTTAAAAAGATCGCCCACTGATGCCTACTAACTGCATATAAGCTGTAAAATTCGTTTCTTTTTAATATCAAAACTCGCAACCCCGGAGAAGTAAGGACTAAACACAGAGACCGGAGAAACGTTATGACAAATGATTCGGGTTCAAACCAGGAGACATGGTAACTCTAGCAACAAAGTGTAGAGATATTTGTTGTTCATGGAAACCAAGTGAGCGTAGCTTGATTCGGTATCGAGTGACTGAGTTCATAAAACAGAGAGATGAATACTATGAATTATTTACATGAATCATTACTGAAATTCCTTCTTTTAATTTGATTGAGCTACAAATAAGTCTTATTGCACGTAACTTCACTTGCTGCTTAATATTGCAGAAAATCGTTCATTGGTTATCAAAATTAAAATATACATGTAACTCTAAGGGACTAAATGTTTAGAAAAACCGAACCCAGGAAAATCGGAAGCATAAAAAAGAATTCTTTATTACCTTCTTGGATTTGAGTTCAAGTTGGATAAGGAAGAGAAATCGTCTGAGCTTTTGATTGTGCATTTAAATAGGAATTACTGTCAGAATTATATTACAGATGTCGCATTCAAATTGCAATTCACCGTATTGGTTTCTAATTCCAATATTTTTGTTATCGATCACTGATTGTGTACACTAATGAGTGTATACTTGCTAGGAATGGGCTGAGGAACCAGTGGTAGTGTATCCACCAGTGATCGAACCTGAGGGAAGTTCCGACCGGCCATTCCTCACTGCTGACCCATTACTGCTCTTCCAGTCTGGAAACTTCTCCCAAGTCCCCTGGATGACGGGTTCCACCGATAACGAGTCTATGGTGGCAGCTTATGGTGAGACGAATTTATTCTTAACACCTTTAATAATGGTTAAATCTCCCTGTGATCGACTAATTACAGAGAATACATACATACCTACCAAATACGTTCCCCGTCATCTATCCCGTGAAAACTGAAACATATGCTCTCGTATGTACTAAATTAAATAATTAAACAAGCATTTACTCGAACCAAACGGGGCACAAGAAAAATCAGCTCCATGACAACTTATAAAGTTTATGTATGACTTTACACGCTGTGTTATACAAAGTAAACAATTTAGAACCAGAAATTTAGTTAGATTGCCATGGTGACCAAGAGGCAAATATAATTTTATTCGTTTTTCAGATTTCAGCTTAAATAAGTAGCCTGAAAGTCTTGACAAAATTATCTTTCTTATGATTCAAGTCTGCAGAGGGCATGGAAAAAATAATGCTGTAATTTATAATTTCACAAAAGAAAGAAATAAAACGAGTTGGACTTCAAATTTCATAATTTGTAAAGAGAAAACTATCTCCTCTACTTCGCGCTACGTCCGCTTTAATATGTACAATTTTGGAGGTAGGATAGTCGTTATTCACAACCTCACTCCTAGCAAGCCTTGTTCCCCTCTCCTAGGTCTTCGTAGATAAAGGCCGAGTGCCACAGGGCTGAATACTTTACAAAACGCCACTCGTGTGTGACCAGAGGATTTAAAACGCGGTCTGTGGACTCGGCAAATGTTCCCAAGACCAAATAGGATGCTATTTTGGAACCAAAATGGGAGACTTGATTCTCAATATCGCGCTTACAAAGACTTTTTAATGTAATTTAATCCGATTAGACACAAATAAATGCAAAGGCAACCAAAAATTGCCAAATTCAAGCGTGTTACTAACCATATCGTCAAATTTCAGAGATCTTGCAAAATCAGACCCTGCTGGAAGACTTCAACGAGAACTTCGAGCGCATAATGCCCATAATTCTAAACTTCGAGAGAGACAGTCCAGAAGCTTTGAGGAAGGGACAGCGCATCAAAGAGTTCTACTTCGGAAACAAACCCATCACTCAAGATTCCCTGCAGGCCCTCACAGACGTGAGTTAGCGATGCCTTTCTATGCGCTAAATCAGTTGGCGTACATTTCCATAAATCCCAAGAACTCTCAGCATCTTACGCCCCGTTTCATACATTAATATTATTCAATGTCTTCTTTTATTCGAATGAAATAATTTCTATAATAATGTGAATGAAAGACATTAGAGGCTCCCCGATAGCGAAATGAGTAGCGTGTTCGCTTTTGGTAAAATCGGTCCCGGGTTCGATTCTCGGTGTGCAGCCATTTGTGTCAAATTACCTCAACTGTCGAAGCACTTTTAACTATACTATTACAACTACAGAAGACCTTTTGCATGATATTTGATAAAAAATTATATTTACGGCGTTTAAAAGTTCCAGGTTGATGCTCTTTATTGCTCACGAAAAAGGCATTGTTGCGCGGCAATATTATAACAATGAATTATTATTGTCGTGAGCAGGAGTCTAAGATTTTCATTGTTGGAAATTACAACAATACTATAAGACAATATAACACTATTTCATCATAGTGTAAAAGTATCCCAGACGAAGTTGACATTGACCTCTCAAATTCCCTTCGTTATCATCTAAAAATTTTCAAAGTTTTAAACATAAATTGCTCAGTTTACTCATTTGTTAGAGCGAACATTAACGCAACGGCGAAATTTTCGACTGAATGAAAAAATGTCTCAAATGACGGAAGCTTTGGACGGTCTTGAGCACTCAGCAACCGATACTGCTTTCCTTTCAGATGTACACCGAATCGTCCTTCCAGTACCCTGTAGATCGCTCCGTGAAACTGGTATCCAAAGTTAGCAGCGCTCCCGTATACCTCTACCAATTCACTTATCGTGGAAGATATGGACACATGCCAAAGCTCCCAGGCCAAGATAGACCATACGGTGAGCGATGATCATCAGTAGCATTATAAAGTTAAAATGTTTGTTCTTGTGAGAGACGACGTAATTAATACAGGTCTTACTACTTTAGGATTTTTTACTATAGATGATCGATTTTTTGGAATTGAAAAAAACTAAACCAACAATCTCAAACAAAAAACAAGTTGTATCAAACCCTAGCATGATTTACTCTGCGTCCAACCATATAACGTAAAATTTCTTTATTGTACCTCGTTGGTATGTTATCACAGGTTGAACGGAAATAGTTCCTGTATTTTCGCGTTCCTTAACTCAGTGCATACTTCGAAATTTTATTTCTCAAACAATATTTATTCAATCAAAACAAAATCTTTCATATAATATTTGAATGCTTATTCTTGACCGAAGCATAATGTTTTAGATCAATTCCGGTTCACAATGAAAATTGGATATCAATTTTATAAAACTACTTATTCTCTGTAATAGATATTTAAAATGATGAATAATAGATCGTAAAAATGCCAACTTGGTCTCGTTACAAAGAACCCTGAATCCTCCCTGCGCCGCGCCACTGAGTACAAGGTGTGGTAATTGGGTACACCATGTTTTTCTTTGGGATTGTTTATAAAGTAATTATTATCCGTAATAAAATATCCTATTTTTCAATTTACTCGCTGTAGGGAATGAAATGCAGCAATTTTTTGTTTTAGTATGAGACTATATGATGGATTCAATTTCTTAGTCCTTAGACGGTGCAAAGGAAGTGATTTTTTTGCATTCTACAGGTGCGGTTCATCACGATGACCTAATTTACATATTCTACGGCCAAGGAGAGTACTTCCCTTTCTTCAGCAGCGAATTCCCCGAGTTTGTAGTTTCCCAGCGCCTTGTGAAAATGCTGGCCAACTTTGCCAGGACTGGGTGAGTAGCAAAAATGTTTCCATATCCGGATTAATAGTATTTACTGCTTTCGATTATTGTAATTGATAAAATGTAGTCTATTTATGTTTTGTTCGATATATTTACTATTCGATTAATACTTTTCCAGAGAATGCAATTGCTAATTAAGTTTCAGCAAAATAATTGGTGCCGATCCGTGGACACTCGAAGACAACAAATGCTTCTTTCTCAATCCTTGACTTCTTCTTCCAACTCATACTTTAGCTTTTTCCAGGACATTCAACCGTAATACTATTCCTTCCGGTTTTCGAACCGGTTCTACGGAAGACAAATATCGGTTTTCTTCTTGTTTCGCTCCGTCTGACCTCTCCAAACCGTTCTTTTCTGTTCAAAGTATTCCATCATTTTAAAATATAAATAAATATATAAAACTGCATTAGGAGAACACCCACAATACTAAAGAATTAAAAATCATACTATGTGACATTATTATGATATTTAAATCATCATAGTTGGCTCGTTGCCATTCGCTTTTACATATATTACTTGCAGTATATTCCATTTATATGTTATTAAAATTGTATTTCTTCACCAAAAATCAGAACGGAATCACAAACTGTTTTCGGTATCAGTTAGGTTTCAAGAAATTTAATTTTTCGGTTCGGAAAAATAACGGTTTTCTTCTATTCCTGTTTTCAGTTCGTTTCGTCTACATTTTTCCGCTTCGATAACGTTTTAGTAATTTTAATCTTTGTTGCAAATTCGTAATCTCTATGACTGACTCTTTTTCTTTCGACCCTTTAATGAACCAACTCGATAATTGTTACGTAACACTACATGTGTTACAACATATATTTTACTAAATATTTTATTCGTTCCGCGTTACATTAAGAGATTCACAAGTCCAATACTAGACCAATCTAAACTAGACCAATGCTAGTGTATCGCGGCACGATACCGATTCTGCTTTTTAGTGTTTTCAGTTTGGGACGATAGATAAAAATCAGAAGTCCGTTCATTTTTTGAGTAATAGTATTTACTTGAGAAAGTTAAGTAGTATTTATCGACCGTGGTATGAAATATTACACGCATTGCATTTATAATATAGTCTCTTTAGATAGTAATGTGTCTAATACTTGAATAAGTAATGCGATCCTTGATTCAACATGATTCAATAAAGACTACAAACGAGTGAAAATGTATGCATACAGTTGTGTATCGTTGCAATTATTGGTACGCATGTCACATCATCGTTGTAAACTGCAGCATGTACACACTATCGCTCTCTCCTCTTGGGCACTTCTACGATAAATGCAAGAATTATTAAAACCGATGTAACTGGGGACTTTTTGTTTCCATTACAGAAGTTGTTATGATTAAGAAAGAACAATTGATGCAATTGTAAGTGAATTGAATTCCATTGGTTCAATAATGTTGTTCTTATTTCCTCAGCAATCCCATCCCAGCAAAGGACTCCCTCCTGCAGGTAACGTGGCAGCCTCTCACTCCGTCCAATCTCGCGTACATGGAGATCGGTGCCGAACTCAAGATGAAGAGGTCTTTACGGCAAGACAGAGTTGCCTTCTGGGACGAAATATTTTCTGTAAATAACTCTCACTAGGAACAATCGTCTTCGAACTGGATTTTTTTTCCACCTAAAAAGCTTTATGCAGAGAAATAAAATGATAATGCCTCCATAGCAAATTTTCACGTTTAAGTGAACAAATGTACAGAGCAAATTTTGAATAAATTCATATGAATTCAAGGGAAGCGCTTTCTCCTTTTTTTAAATCGTTATCCTTTCTCTCAAAATAACTACTTTTATGTTAACGCAACCGCGCTTTCGGCAAAAATCACGTAAGCCATCGTATGTCGTATTAATGTTTTAATAATGCAATCAAACGTTGATTTAATGTTAATAAAACATTCCTTTCCCTTCACCGATTGCTGTTGTTTAATTGCACCTCCTCAGAGTTTATTGAAACACGATAGAAAATGAATTTTCAGGCTCACTTTCTTAAAGATGGGAGTTTTTAGCGTAGTATATATAGGTAGAGATGGATGAGGTGTGTGAGTGAAGGGTGGGAGTAGGGTAGGGCTGTTAGTATTGAAGTTCCACAAGGATGCGAGTTTTGAACGGAGTATATAGAGGTAGAGTGGGGTGAGGTAAATGAGGGTGTGGTGCTCGAGACGGGGCTGGATGGTCGTCGTCGTCGTCCTTTCATTTTTGGTGGGGGATTATTTGGTAATTTGGATAGCATCATTGAATGTTTTTTAGGCACAGGCTCCTTTCGTTTTGCGGGAAGAGTGAAATGAAAAGAAGATAGTGTGTGGTCTTCCAAACAGAGCGGATGAAGGAAGGGCAGAGGTATGGGAGGGTAAGCAAAATAAGCCTTTAGACGGCAATAAACCAAACCCTTCTTAAAGTTCTCACTCTTCTTATGAAGAGAAGTTCTTCGGTGGAATCGTGATGTTATGTAGAGAAACGTTTACAATGGTGTAGAATCAATTCGAACCTTATTGTTTTCCGTTCAAAAGGTTTCTCCCCGCCGGTTCGCGAAGTATGATTCTAAATACCAGATAAAGTCGTTTCTCAGATGCTAGCAGCTAATCTTCTCCTACTTACCAATCATTTTGGCTTCCCAGCAAATGTCATTATCACGGGTTCTCGCCCTATAAAAGGATATTTTTATAATCATTTGTGATATGTTTGATCAAATCTTTCAACTTTTAGAAATTTACCGCATGTCTACTTCATCGAAGTTAAATCAGCATGCTATGAAACGGGTTCTCAATCACTTAGTTCGTATAACCTTATCGGCCTTTCAGTGAGTTAACTCACACCCCTATTTCACAAGAACAAATCAACTGTCTAGATTTAGTCACATTGAATATGAATATGTATGAATTGTATGTCTCCTCTAAATTATTTGTGACGTTTAAAATAAGGCTTAGAGAGTGGCGACATAGAAACAAATTTACATATAAAATATCCTCTCATAGAACAGAGAGCTATTTAAGTCAGGAACTATGTTCTTCTCTACTTCTTTAGGGCCTTGAGAGAAGTAGCTCGTATAGTATTATAATAGAATAGAATAGTACTATAACAATCAACATCGTGTGCATGCAGTAAAACCGCTTCTCAGAGGACTGAGTGAACAATCGCGATATAACCATGATAGTGTTTTAAGCGGGATGTAAAACTTGTCATTGCTTGCCCGTCGAAAAAGAGTAGGGAATGTTTTCATGGATCTTTAATATACAAAAACTTGATTTCAACCTTAAAATGAGAGTAGATCTTCTTTAGTTTACTTAATTTCGCTACAGCTGAAGATGGGATAACTAAAACGCACGTGAATTATTGCTGTGTTACATCGGTGTGATTCTTGTTAAGTTTGTTGAATGATTGATTACTTTATTCTCGTCGTATTTTTCCAGTCATAGCTTGAATACGATCAAATTTTGGAGCAAAGACATTGCCCTCTTTTATTTGTTCATTTCCGTCATTCTCATTAAACAATGTAACAATATTTTAGAATAACCATAATGGATTAATAACAAATCGTTAAACGAAAAAGGTTGGAATTCATTAAAATTTACGATCTATCCAAGACTGCTCAAAATCCAAGAAAACACTTTATTGCAACTCTGGTTAATTCGATATGTTTTGTAACGAAAGTTAGCTTATAAAGGACATCGTCAAGCGACTTTTTATCTAATGTTCTCTCCTGAGAAGAGACCGATGGGGAATATCCCACTCAGTGCTAAAACTGGCTCCTACATTTACATTTAGTAAAATGTAGTTTCTATTCAAAATGCGAGGTACATGATTAAAGAAACGGAATTTGAAAAACTGTTGTCTATGTCTATGATTGTATCCTGCAAGCCGCCTTTCGGCGTGTGGCAGGGGGTGCATGCACCATGACTCTATTTGCTTAATCGATTATTTTCTCGTATCGTTCGCGGAAAAAACGAGTTCTTGAATCTATTTGTTCTGGCATCTATTTCTCTGATCTTTCTCGCGTTATCGGAACGGCCTATGTAGCATGAACGCATTATATCCGCTACATCATCTCTAAACGTGCTCTCTCTGAATTTATCCAGTAAATTGATCCTTTGTTGAAATCCTCTAACTTCCAAAGATTCCCATTTGCGTCCTGTAGCATCTGAGTGACGCTCACTAATTTATCGTAGTAATTCTTTACAAAACGTATCGCCTTTTGCTGCACCTTTTCTAATTCTTGAATACAACACTTATCGGCAGGGCACTTATACACTACACGCATACTCAAGATGAGGTCTGACTAACGTAAAGGGGGCTACACACCTTCCGTATATCTGTGCAGTTTATCACGTGTGACGTCATGTCTGAGCGATAAACTGTGTGAACCGCGCAGTTTAGACTGATTTTCACGCAGATAAAAAGTCTGTGCATTCGGACCCTCTTTTGCAACGATAACCTGCGCAGTTTATGCAGTTTATCGTACAGTTGGCTCAGTTGCCGTCTAGTTTTTGTGCATACACGATGACCACGCTCTCAAAAAAAGATTCGCTTTTAGCATTTATTGACGCCTACCGATCTCTTCCCGAACTTTGGGATACCACATGTGTATCTTATTCCAACCGTGTTAAAAAAGCGGCAGCCTACGATGTTTGAAATTTGAAAATATGAATAATATGAATGAAAAATAAATGAAATTGAAAAACTGAAACCTCTCGAGCATGATGCAACACGTGATAGTGTAGTGAAGAAAATAAATAACCTCAGATCCGTTTTTCGCAAGGAGTTGAAGAAAATAAACGAATCAAAGAAATCGGGAGCTTCAGCTAATGATGTTTATGTTCCGAGTGCTGCAATTATGCAACAAACTACGGCTCTTCTTTTTCTGTCACCCATTGAAATTTATTTATTTTAGAACACACTAGAAGAGAATTTGTCGAAAGTGAAGAGAGAACTGAAGAAAAATCGG
>KZ308967.1:390536-414649 GCA_000376725.2 Ladona fulva
CACATGTGTATCTTATTCCAACCGTGTTAAAAAAGCGGCAGCCTACGATGTTTTAATTGAAAAACTGAAACCTCTCGAGCATGATGCAACACGTGATAGTGTAGTGAAGAAAATAAATAACCTCAGATCCGTTTTTCGCAAGGAGTTGAAGAAAATAAACGAATCAAAGAAATCGGGGGCTTCAGCTAATGATGTTTATGTTCCGAGTGCTGCAATTATGCAACAAACTACGGCTCTTCTTTTTCTGTCACCCATTGAAATTTATTTATTTTAGAACACACTAGAAGAGAATTTGTCGAAAGTGAAGAGAGAACTGAAGAAAAAAACTTCCAAAGATTCCCATTTGCGTCCTGTAGCATCTGAGTGACGCTCACTAATTTATCGTAGTAATTCTTTACAAAACGTATCGCCTTTTGCTGCACCTTTTCTAATTCTTGAATACAACACTTATCGGCAGGGCACTTATACACTACACGCATACTCAAGATGAGGTCTGACTAACGTAAAGGGGGCTACACACCTTCCGTATATCTGTGCAGTTTATCACGTGTGACGTCATGTCTGAGCGATAAACTGTGTGAACCGCGCAGTTTAGACTGATTTTCACGCAGATAAAAAGTCTGTGCATTCGGACCCTCTTTTGCAACGATAACCTGCGCAGTTTATGCAGTTTATCGTACAGTTGGCTCAGTTGCCGTCTAGTTTTTGTGCATACACGATGACCACGCTCTCAAAAAAAGATTCGCTTTTAGCATTTATTGACGCCTACCGATCTCTTCCCGAACTTTGGGATACCACATGTGTATCTTATTCCAACCGTGTTAAAAAAGCGGCAGCCTACGATGTTTGAAATTTGAAAATATGAATAATATGAATGAAAAATAAATGAAATTGAAAAACTGAAACCTCTCGAGCATGATGCAACACGTGATAGTGTAGTGAAGAAAATAAATAACCTCAGATCCGTTTTTCGCAAGGAGTTGAAGAAAGTAAACGAATCAAAGAAATCGGGAGCTTCAGCTAATGATGTTTATGTTCCGAGTCTGTGGTATTTCTGTGAACTGATGTTTTTGGTGGACCAGGAAACTCCTGATGCCAGTGATTCTACCAATGAACTGGACAGTGAATACAATAAAAATTCGATAAGTAAACGTGCAATAATTATTTATTATTATATATATCATATTATAATAACACTTTATTAGTTTTTTATATCTCAAAACAAATTCGTGAATATTTATATTCAATGTTCAAACGCTATTTTCTTGCCACTCGACTTTTCCTTCGTCGTTAAAGTAACTACAGAAAGTGTCGCGAATTTCTTTGGCTGATTTAGAGGAAGATGAACTGTTGCCATTTCTCATACAAATTAGACGTCCACTATTTGAGGATGTTCGAGACTCCATGTCGAGCGAATTTTTATAACAAACAGGCGGTTGATTGTTGATATAACTACTGGAATGTCTTATTAAAAAATTGTGCAAATAACAACACGCTAGAACTATGGCATTGACCTTAGTTGGCGATAGATTGATGGGTTTTTGAAATATTGTAAATCTTGAAACTAAAATTCCAAAAAAATTTTCAACGATTCTTCTTCCTCTAGAAAGGCGATAGTTAAAAATGCGCCTTTCATGATTAAGCACAGAAAAAGAATAAGGTTTCATGAAATTATCTTGTAACTGGAATGCCTCGTCCCCAACAAAGACATATGGAGCAGTTTTGTTACTTTCTGGAAGGTGCTTGGGAAGCGGAATGTTCAGTTTCCCTTTTTTGAGACTATCGTAGAAAGCCGTGTTTTTAATAACCCCTCCATCCGAAATTCTTCCGTTTGTTCCAACATCAGCCAACAAAACTTCGTAATTTGCATCAACTATTGCCATTAGTACGACGCTGAACGTTCCTTTATAGTTGAAGTAACGAGAGCCGGAATTCGCTGGTTTTTTTATCTGAATGTGTTCTCCGTCAACTGCACCAAGGCAGTGCGGAAATTGCCATTTTTCTTCGAATTTAAGAGCGACTTTTTTCCACTCTTCTTCACTCTGAGGAAGCTGAAATCAGAAATTAAGATAAAATAACTGTAAACATAACTAACTAATAAAATAACTATTTTCTTTAGGTAACGAATATATGTGTTTTTGTTATAGGTTGCCCCATCTTCTCCATCAACTTCTTCAGGTCCTACACAAACAGTCAATTCGTTTGCACAACCTAGCAGGAAAAGAAAGTCGGCCACTTCATCACATGATCTCCTTACAAAGGCAACGCGGTATTTGGAAGCTGAAGACGATGAGTTTCGATATTTCGATGAGAAGAGATGAGGCAAAGGGTTACGCTGTGAAATTACGGAAAATAACTCAGCAACAGCTAATGTTTGCTGATAAAGTAATAAACGAAACATTGCTTGATGGTCAAATGGGTCTTTTAACCAGAGGCAGCTATCTGGTTCACCCATCAGGGCCTTTATCCACTCCATCACCATCCCCCAGTTGGAGTTCGAATTCCTCTCATCATTCTGAACCCCAAACGGCAAGAACTCTGTTGGAGGGATTCTCGTACGATGGCAACGATTTATAATAACATTATATATCTACTCAATTTTTAACTTTTATTTTGTATTTCTACATACATGTACATTTTTATGGTAATAAACTACGGTTCCTATTTTATGAATATTTATTCAGTCACGCCTATGGTCTTATCAAATACGAATAATACCGAGTAATAACGAGTATACGAATAATAACGAGAATACGAATAACAACGAGTATAAGCGTTGTCTTATTCTTTTCATCTTATCAGATAATTAAAGTATGCTTACCTGAATAAAATTTTGCAGTGCTTTCCGTATTGCCACGCATGTTTCTATTATTATCTCTCCGAGTGCCTGAGGAGATACTCTCATTGAAAATTTCAAATCTTGAAAACTTCTCCCAGTTGCCAGGAACCGGAGTGTCGCAATCAGTCTCACATGCGGTGATATTGCTTCTCTCAAGACTATCCTTTTTTCCAATAAGGGGAGCAACTTTGCTCAGTAAAATTTGAAATGCCCTTTCGTCCATCCTTAGGTAATTTTTATAACCGTTAATTTCCGCTCCTTCTTGTAACTCATTCAGTAAGTGGTAATCACTGGGCAAAATGCTTCTTTGCAAATACCAATCTTTGCACCAACGTTCACGGCGTTTTTTACTCTTTTTATCTTCTTCTAGCAACACAGCTGCAATTATGCAACCACAGCTCTTCTTTTTCTGTCACACATTGAAATTTATTTATTTTAGAACACACTAGAAGAGAATTAGTCGAAAGTGAAGAGAGAACTGAAGAAAAATCGGACGGAACTGAGGCAAAAACTGAAGGTATCCTACACGCATTCAGGTCAGATTAATGTACAGATTTTTACACAGTTATTCACGTCAGATAACTGCGCAGATAAACGGAAGGTGTGTAGTCCCCTTAAGATAACATCGCTCAAGAACTTTTTCGTCGCTCCGACCGACTATTCTCTTTACGAGTGTTATGGTTGTACAGGGATACGACGAAAGCAATTGTTGAATTCGAGTTCATGAATTTTCCCATAAAAACACTTTTGGAACTGTTCTCTAGCAGATATTTCACTGTCTAGTCATATTTTCTCTATTTATGTACGTCCCCATTTGTTTTTCTCGTCTCTTTATTGACATCCAATGATGTTTCATGAAAACAGCACATGGTATTTCGTGATCTTTAACCGCGAAATGGCGGAAAGCTCGTCAAATAATACCGCAAAAGACGAGGCGTGCCGGTATACGGAAGAATGAGCTGCATAATATTTGCCGATATTCCGAAGACCACCTCTGCTCTCTTCTTCCGAAGAAGGGTCTGAGAGCCTCAGAAAAGATACTTTCTTCCTAATCCATTTCTTCCGTTATAATGCTCGTGTGTGAGGAGAGGAAGAAGGGAAGCGGCGGAGGGGCGACGTACACTAGCACCGAAGATCTTTCGATCTAATTGCTGCACAATGCGCCGGACATGTTGCTCAAATTACACGATTACGGAAATTGTTTGATACTTACGTACTTGGAAAGTGCCCAGATTCGAAGGTAAAGGATTAAGCTAAAATTGTGTCCCAGAAGATTTTCGTATCACTTCTTATTGCCGAGTACCACTACAACGAAAGGTATAGATTTTTATGCATGTTCTCTAATTTATTTCTCCATTACGGAAAGAACGGACATGGACACGGCGTACTAAACGGACTATGAATAAGGATATTATAATGGCCACCTGGAATGTGAGGACCATGTTACAGGCGGGAAAACTAGAGGAAATAGCAAGTGAAATGATAAAATATAAGATAGATATCATTGCACTACAGTAAATAAGATGGCAAGGACAAGGAATAATTAACAAACCAAAATATACAATAATATATAGTGGACCAGAAACAAGAACAGGACAATTAGGGACAGGGTTTATAATGACAAAGAAAATGAGAGAAAGCCTGTTAGAAACCGATACAGTTAACGACAGAATATGTAGGATCAGAATGAAAGGAAGATTCAGAAACATAACAATAATATCAGTGCATGCTCCCACAGAAGAGAAAGATGAAGAAGAAAAAGAAACATTCTATGACCAACTGGATGACACATGTAACAAAGTAAAAAAATATGACATGGTTATAGTAATGGGGGACTTAAATGCAAAGATAGGCAAGGAAACACACTTATCTAAGGTAGCAGGCAAACACACAATCCACGAGAAAACTAATGACAACGGTAACATGCTAGCTCAGTTTGCAAAAAGAAATAGATTAATTATAAAAAGTACCACATTCCCACATAAAAATATCCATATGGGAACATGGAAGATACCAGGATCCAGTGAAGTAAACCAAATTGATCACATATTGGTCACTCAGAGACACTCTACATCAGTCTTAGACGTAAGAAGCTGCAGAGGGCCAAACTGTGATTCGGATCATTACTTAGTTAAAGCAAAAATAAGGGAGAGAATAATCAAAACAGAAAAAGGACCAGAAATGGTTAAAAGAAGATGGGACACAGATAAGTTAAATGAAGATACAGAAGTCAGGAAGCAATACCAAAAAGCATTAGCTAGTAAAATGCAAACCAATAGCCAAGAAAGAACTAATGAAACAAACATAGAGAAAGAATGGGAAAAAATAAAGGAAGTGATCAAAGAAGCTGCAGAAGAAACAATTAGAGAAAACAAGAGAACAAGAAATGCTGATTGGTTCGACGATGAATGTGCCCAAATTATACAGGAGAAGAATAAAGCTAGAGAAAGGATGATACAGAAAGAAACAAGAATGAACACTGAAAGATACCAAAGACTGAGGAAGGAAGCAAAGAGGATATGCAAGAAAAAAAAGAAAGAGAAAATGAAGAAACAACTAGAGGATATTGAAGAATACAGCAAACAGAACGAAAGGAGAAAATTCTACAAAGCTGTGGAAAAGGTGAAAAGTGGATACCAACCAAGAATGGAGGGATGTTTAAATAAGGAAGGGAATGTATTGCAAGAAAGGAATAAAGTCCTGGAAAGATGGGTAGAGCATTTCAAAGAACTCCTCAACACAGAAGATAAGGAGGAGAGAGTAACAACTGAGGGAAAAGACAGGTCAAGGGAAGAAGAGAGGGAAGAAACAAATATAGTAGAAAGCCCACACACGATTAAACCCACTAAACACGAAGTTGTAAAATGCATACAAAAGTTAAAGAATAATAAAGCCCCGGGGGAAGATAATATTGCAGCAGAGCTAGTAAAACATGGAGGAGAAATAATGACTGACGCTATACATAAACTTATCTGTACAATGTGGGAAACGGAAAAAATGCCACAAGAATGGAGCACGGGCATCCTATGCCCAATATATAAAAAAGGAAATAAACTGGCCTGCGAGAACTATAGAGGGATAACGCTGTTAAATGTGGCGTATAAAATATTCTCCAGCATCATAAACGAAAGGCTGAAAGTAGTCACTGAGAAGATAATTGGAGAATATCAGTGTGGTTTCAGAGCCAATAGAAGTACAATTGACCAACTATTTGTAATCAGACAAATTATGGAAAAATGCTATGAGCATAATATCGAAGTGCATATGCTGTTTGTAGACTTTAAACAAGCATTTGATAGCATAAACAGAATCAAACTGTTAGAAGCAATGGAGGATATGGAAATTCCTCCTAAAATAATTAGACTGATTCAAACGACACTGAAGAAGACCATGGCTAAAGTTAAAATACATAATCAAGTATCGAATGAATTTGAATTTAGCACTGGGGTAAAGCAAGGAGACGGCCTATCCACCACACTGTTTATCCTAGGACTACATAAAGCCGTAGAAAAAATAGATCAAAGAGGAACGATATTCAATAAATCAAGCCAAATATGCGCATATGCCGATGACATAGCACTTATTGCGAGATCGAAAGGAAGATTAGTGCAGATTTACAGAGAGCTGGAGGAAGAAGCAAGCAAAATGGGACTGATAGTCAATACCAGCAAAACTAAATATATGGTTATGAACGCATCTGGTAAATCTAGAGCCATCCAGGACTTAGAGATAGGAGAGATAAAATTTGAAGGTGTTAAAGAATTCAAGTATCTAGGAAATATTATTGACAGCGAAAACAGAAGCATCACATGCATAAATGAAAGAATACAAGCAGGGAATAATGCACTCTACGCAAATATGAAGATACTTAAATGCAAGCTAATAAACAGAAACACTAAACTACAAATATATAAATCACTTATTAGGCCAGTAATAACATACGGAGCAGAAACATGGACACTCACAACGACGCAAGAGTATGCCCTGAAGAGATTTGAAAGGAGAGTATTGCGGAAAATATACGGCCCGGTTATTGAGAACGAAGTATGGCGAAGAAGAACCAACGAGGAACTAAAGACAATAATGAAAGGAGAGGATATCGTCAAATTCATTAAAGCTCTGAGAATCCAATGGTTGGGCCATGTGGAGAGGATGCCAGAAACGGCAATGCCGAAGAAGATGATGGAAGGGAGACTGTATGCCAACAGACGGAAAGGAAGGCCCAGATTGAGATGGCTGGACGATACAGTTGAGGACCTGACGAAGATGAAAGTGACAAACTGGAGACAGCTAGCCAGAGACAGAGAGAAGTGGAGGCTGATTGTGATGGAGGCCAAGGCTCACATAGGGCTGTAGCGCCGAAGAGAAGAAGAAGAGAAGAATATTACTATTATTTGAATTACTTAAAACTTCATGCACTTATCGGTCGTAATTTGAAATTTTTTATCTCCTTATTTCAAAATTATACTAAATTAGGACCGTATAACCCTTTATCTATCTTTAGAACAGCTATGATTATTGAAATAACCCCATTCTTCTCTTCTTTAATCGTATTAATGTTATATTCAATTCCAAGAATAAGGTCATATTTCCTGATCAGCTGGATCTCGTCCTCCTTAAATAAAACAAGGAGTTTTGGATAATAGGTTTTTGATTTAGACAGAAAAATAAATGTTATTGAATGTTCGTTATTCTGAATTTTTAAAAATTAATTTATCCTAAAATTTGGCTATCCAAATAATTTTTGCAGATTTATTATATATTTTATTATATTCTCACCTTTAGGTGTAGATGTAGAGCATTATTAATAAAGGCAATCTCTCCCAAACTTTACTTAAAAAAAGCATATTTAAAAGGAATTGCTGTGGAATTTCAATTATATATGCCAAAGACTCACTTAGAATACTCAGTCGGAGAATAGGGTGGAAAGTGGAAGAGAGGACGAATTTTCAGATTCAGCAGTTGGAATAAAAATTACCTTGCCTTATGAAAGAGTGTAATACGGAAGGATGAACCAACTTCCTTTATCTCCTTAGTTCTAAAGGAACCTTTTAACAATACGAGTAAAAGTTCCTTGCATACTGCAAGCTTATTAGTGCTAAATTTCCACTAATCGCCAAAACTGTTTCTCATTAGGACTTAAAGTATTCTATCTGTTGGGCCAAAACAGATTTATCGTAACTCAGATGTTATTCTAATTATTCAGAGCCCCTAATTTTGGGCCTTTGTGATGGACCCTCGATAATATCCGAAGAGGGTCTCAAGAGGACTTCAAAAGGCAATCATAACGATTAAATATCACTCAGTGGTCATCCATTTGCCTTTTAAATTCTTGTAGGAAACGATAAAGGAGTATTTAAAAGGAAAGAAAAGAGACAAACTGATTATGTGTAAATCTTGTAATTAATTTTCTTCTGTTTACCGAGGATTCTGAGACGTTAAAAAAGGTTGTTGAATAACATTATTAAAGACTGCTAGAGGTGAATTAAAGATAAACATAGGAAAATCTAAGATTAAGAAGATAGATGGAGAAGAATAAAATTAAGTGTGGGTAGAGGGGGTGTTATACTAGAAGATTAATTAAGTTATAAGAAATTTGAGATGAAAGTTAAAGAAAGAATTGGAATGGCGAAAATGGAATTCAGCAGAATTTAAATATTATTTAAAAGAAAGATGGACATGGCATTAAAGAAAAGGTTAATGAAACGTAATCTTTAGTGTGTTTTTATGTGGATTGGACGTGATGATGATTAGGAAAACTAACTAAAAGAGAATAGAGACGTTTGAAATGTGACAGAATTCTGAATAAAAAAGATACATTTCAGGGAGATAGTAAGAAATGATATGTATATGTACGAAGAGAGCTGTTGATAGAAATTAACAAAAAGTGACAAAAGAGTAGGATTTTTAACGTATGAGAAAATATTGAAACAGCAGCAAAATTAGTGGTGGAAAGAAGTTAAAGAGCGGAAGATCGAAACTTCTCGACCAACTGAAATTAGGAGCTGAAAATGTAAAATTGAGGAGTAAGGCGGTGGAGTGGAGGTAGAGGCTGTCACAACGCCAAGGAACTATCAATACGCAGAACTCCCATTGATCATCATCAATGGGTGTTCTGCGTATGGAACCTTAAATATTAATCCTTATAAAAAAAATTAATAAATAATGAATCCGTATTAATCCTTATAAATAGTACACTAAATATTGCACTACGTTCTTAATTCGATTTTATCGCTTTATCGAGATTTCTCTCTTCTCGGCAATGAAAAACTTTAAACATGAAATAAAAGTTTTCTCCAGTGTAGAGGATATGCAACCAAAAGTATCACTTCCCAGATACGTTATGGAATATGTATTTGGAATTACTGCAGCGATATTTCACGTTCAGGCGAAAACTCTCAACAAAATACTTCAAAGCGCTTTCGATTTTCTGAGTACTGTGTTACTTTCCGATATTTAGGAAAACTCCATCCGATACTAAAGCAACAAGACGCGCTTTGATGGGGAAGATAAAAACGAAGATAGTATAGTTGTATTATTTAAAGTGCTTCAATAGCTTAGATCATTTCGTACGTAGTCCTCCATTGCGAATAGAACGCGGGACAGCTTTCTCTAGAGTCGAACGCGTTGTCCACTATGCGGGAGCCCACTCGGCTATGCCCATCAAAGTAAAGAATCAAATCACGGGCATATCAAGGAGGAGGGAAGGAATAGATTAAGAAATATTATTTCATCATTTGACCGAATGAAACTGAAGAAGAGTTTGAAGATTATTACCGTTTCAAAGAAAATGTCTCCTAGCAATATAATTACATTCGAATCTACAATCAAGTAAATACGAAAAGGTTTGATTAACGTTGCTCAACGGAGGTTGGAGGAGATATCACCCATTATTAAATTACTTAAATATTCTCCGTCTTTTATTAATTTCGATATTCATCAGGGGCGATAAATCCCTTAACATAAGTTTATTATTCCTATCCTTACAGGATATATGAATAGGGAGAGAGATTTTCCAGTCACTAAGTTGAATTCTTAAATTAATTCGGCATGGTTCCCACAAACCATTTATAGAATCAGTAATTTTAAGAATAAAACAACACAATGGAAATTCATTTTCATAACGGAGCGCATGCCTTCCATGTAGTTAATATAACCAACGAAAGACTTTCAACAAGTTCTCCGGTAAAGGAAATGATTAAAATAGAGTAGAAAATGACAAAATAGTTTTCGTTGGTGTGATATTTCTATTTTTCATGTTAGCGTGATTTAATAGAAAAACATTTATTTCATGAAATAATAGAGCCAAAGTCAAGGTAACAAAGAATATTTTTAGATTTTAGAAAATAAGCAATTGAGTAAAGAGAAAGTGAGGTGCATCAAAAATGTAAATTGCAGGCAAGAAAAGTGCATTTATGATTAAATTCTATCATATAAATTATTCAATCCATGCATGGAATGTTTTTGTTTGGTAATCAGGAGCGATGGGTAGATTATTAAAGTATTCTTTGTTTACCAACATAACACCACAAAAAATATGCATAAATCATTTAAAGAATATAATCAAACAAATATTTGTGACACCGCGTATATGCAACGTTTCCATCAATGTCTTTCTTAAATGTAGGTCCGTCCTTCTAAATGGGTGTCAGCTACGGAGCCGATACCTATACTACCCTTCGTTTAAACTGAATCTCACAAACCCTTCCCAGTGAAAGGAGAGGGAGGGACTCTTTACAGTGTTGCAACATGTTCCCCTGAAGGAGTTTTTACGAGTATCCCTAATCTTATGTTACCCTGCAATGTTTGAGTTAAGATCTGGTGTTTTCCCGGCGTAGCTGTTGAAGGAATAATTCTCGGGTCTCCAGCCGGGTGAGGGTTCCGGACAAGTCCGACGTTTCGCCACATCCTTCGTGGCCATCTTCAGGAAGGAGTGCAGTTGCTCTAAGTTCGTCTGTTTATATAGGGGGACCCAGTCCCCTTTCACCTTTCACTTCTGTGATTGGCTTCTTTCTGGGATTGGAACGACCGCAAGAAACGAATCGTGGTGCTCTTATAATCCCGAGCACTTCAGACGTCCACGCGATAAACCTCTCCAAGATGCAACGTTTGGTCTTTTTTGATCGATATTTTCGATTCGATTGAAAGATAATGTGATGCCTATGAGATCTTTGACAAAGATGAAAAAGCTACGGAAATAACTTTTAAGAGAGGGACCTTCCGTGGGATTTGATACTCGCACAAGGCTTATCTCGTGTTCATTTTATACGCAATATTCAAGCCGAATATTCCACTAATGTGCGGGAATTTATTCAGGAAAGATCCCTAAAATTATCACGCTGTCTCAGTGCTTGGAATCAGATCGGATTTCACACACGAATCTTCTCTGCATCGATTTCGGTTTCCCTTGGTATTTATCATAGAAAGAATCCTGTAAGAGATAAAGAAGTCGACCAAAGAGATCGGTCATAGGTAGGTCCTTTTACTACGCGTTTTCGTAATTGCTTCAAGATTTTATTTTTATAATTACATATGACTATAAATTGTCTAAATGATTACGACCATATTCGTTTTTCTCTCGTCCCTCAGGGATCATGTTGCAACCTGCATATGTTTAAATAACCTTTTGTATTTAAAAATTTCCTAGACAAAAATAGATTAAGGGATTTATCGCCCCTGATGAATATCGAAATTAATAAAAGACGGAGAATATTTAAGTAATTTAATAATGGGTGATATCTCCTCCAACCTCCGTTGAGCAACGTTAATCAAACCTTTTCGTATTTACTTGATTGTAGATTCGAATGTAATTATATTGCTAGGAGACATTTTCTTTGAAACGGTAATAATCTTCAAACTCTTCTTCAGTTTCATGCGGTCAAATGATGAAATAATATTTCTTAATCTATTCCTTCTCTCCTCCTTGATATGCCCGTGATTTGATTCTTTACTTTGATGGGCATAGCCGAGTGGGCTCCCGCATACTAGTAAACATACTTTGCCGCCCCTTAAAGTTAAATACCAAAACCATACATTTCCCGATTTCCAGGTAAAAAATAATTTAGAAAAACTTTAAAAACCAGTGTTTCGTGACTTTGTTCGTGATCTTGCATGGATCACAAAATATCAGCAGCAATTAAATATGCATTTTCCGAATGCTATATACATATAATACATAATGAATGGTCATAATTAGTTAAAAGTTCATATACTTTTGAGTTATATTGTCATCACAATGCGCTAAATTTCCTCGACCTTTCCATCTCCCTCGTATCTGGAAAACCCATTTGGATACTTCTGTACTTGAATATGCTACGGTAGCGAAACCGGTCGTGTTGAAAATATTCTGTGGAAAATCAACAAAGGAAGTGCAATCGGACCATTACTATTTTTAGTGTACATCAACGACGTTAGCAATAACATTAATAGTACAGTTAGGATATTTGCGGACGACACAGTAATTTATAGGGAAATAGGAAGCTCAGAGGAAAAATTACCCTATCGTGTGATTTGGATAAAATTATCAAATGGTGCGATGATTGGCATCAGATTCCTCTTTAGGAAGTTTCAAAGAACATCGAACATTTGTGAAAAATCGAAGACCGGCTTTCTTCGTAAAATTTGGTCAACTTTGACCCCCGGCAGAATTTTAGTGCACGGGAACAAAAGTAAATGATTTGGTAGTTATATTCAGAATTTACTTAAGAATAGCCATGCGAAGTGTAAAAGTCCGCACTCAAAAAAACCCATTTTCTTATTTTTGGCCAGCTATTTCCGATTCCAGCCCACTATGCGACGCCAAAAATAGGGTATATTCAGTTCACATTTACTAAAAATGATCTCTTCGGAACTCTTTCAAATTATTTTGATAATAAAGAGCATGCTTTATTACCTCTAAAAGCATAAACTTGATTTTTCATCGCAGGCATATAATAATTGTGTCATTTAATTTTAATTATTGCTTGATTATCTTTGAGCCTTATATCATCAAGAACGAATCATTTAGTGATTTGTCGTTCCTTATATATATCGGCTACTTATTTGAGTTGGTTAAAGTTATTAGTACATTATTCGGAGAGAGGCCAGGCCAACCCACGTGCCTTGCATAAGAGTACTACTTTACACTTTATTTTTCTTATTCTTTACTTTACACCCTTCTATTTTTTATAAGTATATAGAGGACTACATAAGGTCATGCGAAAGTTGTCAGAAGAATAAAATTGCCCAAAGGAAAACGAAAATACCATTGGAATTGACTAGCACCCCAGATAATGTATTTCAGAAATGCTGTTTGGACATTGTGGGGCCATTGCCATCTACCTGTGAAGGCAATAAGTACCTAATCACCTTCCAAGATGAGTTGTCTAAATACACAGAGGCTATTCCGTTGAAGGATCGGGACGCATCCACTGTATGTCAGGCTTTTGTAAAAACTATTGTTTTGAGATTCGGCATTCCTCAGACGGTGTTGACTGATCAAGGGAGGAACTTCATGAGTGATGTTTTTGAAAGAGAGCCTTGCGAGTGAGACCCGTACCGTACGCGATTTTTGTGTACAATAAAACACCTCATACAGCGACAGGATTTACGCAAACGAAACGAAAACGAAAGGTTGCTGTACTATTAAGGAGAAGCAGAGTGAGTGGAAGATAGTTACATTTGTGAACTTGACGGTGCTGGAGAAAAACTGTATTTTAATTAAGGATTATGGAGATATGACTTTTAAATTTTGTGAGATATATCAGCAGGCTTCCTGGATACATTTGGCAGGTTGTATGTCCACTATTCCTGACCTAACTTTAAAACTGTCGTCGGTGAAGAAAAGGATAAAGGTGCTCAAACAATTGTCCAACGACTCGGAGATTCCAATGAAAAGAAAAAGGGGTCTCTTTAACATTATTGGGGAGGTTAGCAAGATACTACTTGGCGCGTTAGATGAGCAGGATGCGGCCTTCTGTACGCAACACATAGCCAAGTTAGAGGAAGAGCAATCGCAATTTTTAAAGATCACTAAGCAGCACGTGACACTCGTGAGGTCGGCAATCGCCGCAGTCAATGGGGCTCTTCAAGATGTGGAACACAATGAAGAGCTGCAAAAAATGGGCTGGAGGAAATTAGGACTCTAATTGATGAGAAGAGAATGGAATTAAGAAATGAAAGTAACAACGTTTCCTTATCGCTCAAGGGGCAAGAGCATGTGTTTCAACTATCGCGCCTGATAGAAGAAGTTAGACCCGATACTGACGTGTTAGTTGATGCCGTTTTAAATGCTCCAAATGGTGTTCTTCAGCCGCAGGTTATCGGTCCAAAAGAGATTGTAAACCTGTTAAAGAGGGGACAGGCAGATATCCCCAAGGATCTATCCCTTCCTTTTCCTTTAAGTATGGCTTACAGCAATGCAATGTTAAAAAATTTGTCTTTTGATGTCTTCATTCATGATGGAGTGCTGGGTTACATAATATATTTGCCGTTAACTTCTCATGTAAGGTATAATGTATATAGGGTAATACCTTTACCCACCTTGTAAATGGTAATTCTAATACGTTTGTGTTTATTTCTCCGGAAAAGAAGTACTTACTAATAGATAAGCTTCGACGATATTATGTAAAATTGGCAGAACATGAATTTTTAAAGTGTAAGTTGATACGTGATAAATGGAGAGTGTATAGGTACCTGTATGCAGTCCTCTCTAATGGAATGAACGAGGATTGCGAAGCTCAATTATTGCATTCTATCGATAAATATCCTAATAACTGTAATAAAAGAGTTATTGATCTGGACGGGATCCTTTGGTTTCCATCAGGTGTGAAAGAATGGTTGTATGCAACACCTTAACAGTTTATCAAGACTCTCAGTCTTAAGTTATGTATCTCTAGTCTTAATTGTGTTACAAGGATTAAAGGAAAGGAAGGTGTCTTTGTAGATTGAAAACCTACGGAAAATCCCAAAGGAATAACAAGTGTGAAAAATAGCGACACGACTGGCGCTATTTTTCACACTTGTTATTCCTTAATTGTGTTAGTATTTTTTTACTGTTGTTGCTGTAAATGTGGAGCATCTAGATGCCTAAAGGGTGCTGTAAGGGTGATATGTGTAAAGAGATTTGTGTGGTGATAAAACCCAGTGTTGTGAACAGAATTCATACCGGAAACGAACAAATATCACCAATTGACGGTGAAGTTATTGAGTTACGGAGTAGAGGTATTCCGACTACTTCGACTTCAGAGTTTGTCAATAGGAGATTAACTGAAACAGGGAATAGGTAACACACTTATATTAATGTACAATGTTTACATTGTGAGAACTAACATGATATTTTTAGTAAACGTGTAATTGTTATATGCGAAAAGAGTAGTTAACTGTTGTTTTAGGTCATATTGTCCCAAGTCGGTGTAACAGAAGAAACTAGATATAGTTTTTCTCTTAAATAACGGGGGAGGTGTCGCATGTGGCAATATCCGGTGAGTGGGCTGGTCAAGGGTGACACCGATGCAAATATTTGGGCTTACGGGCGAAGATTGGAGAATCACGTGGTGATAGCGTCGGGGCAGTCGGGATGTAAAAGTCAGAGAGAGAGAGGACCAGATCTATGAAGAGCAGAAGAAGGTGGGAGACAGGGAAGCTGTGACCATTACTTTCAATTAAACCTTTTTATTCTCCAAAAGGCTCTGAATATTTCTATGAACGCACCCTTTCCTCAGCGAGACAGCCGCTCGACTGGGGGAAACTAAGTCGTGGCGAAGACGTCCGGATGCGACGCCATCTAGAGTAGTAGGCCTCATTCCTTTCCCTCCAGGAGTTTTGGTAGCTAATAGTGGAGGGATTGAGGATAAAACAAATCATAGGATGAACACTTTACATACAAACAAGCTTTTGGACAAATTAGCGGTGAAATTCTGTAACTTTCGTAACTAGTGAAATCTCCGAAATTCGCGATAAACCCGCATACATTTACACCTGACCTCAATATCAACATGACGGATTTATCACGAATTTCAGAGATAACACTTGTGACAAAAATGCATCATCGCAACCCAGCATGTTCTTCATTCCGTGGAAGAGTTTCTGTATCTTTAAAAATCGCATACATTTCAGAGGTCATGCGCATAAAATACATGTAAACACTCTGCTTATCAGCCTTTCCGTCTTGCATCACTGTTACGCCAAAGAGGGGTTTTATCAGAGGGGAATGTCTTGATCGTGACCTCGCTTTAGGCGATAAGCTATTCAGACGCGTGATTTCCTTCCTTGGAAATTCGCTATCACTACTCCAACGGCATATTAACAAGACGCAATGAGTAAACAAGGAAAGTGTCGTATGATCGGCCGTGTATTACGTGTAAGGAATTACGCATTTCCTAAGCAACTACGCATTAATTTCCACTCCTTTTCGTCGAACATTTTTATTTTTGTGAAAATTTTAAATAGAAAATACATAGGGCTTTGAATTAAGACCCGGAAACTTGTTGCTATTCGTCGATATTCTGTTTCAATTACAAATAATGATTAGACTGTAGGCTTCTTAAGAAATATATTGCATCTGGACATTCCGAGAAATAAAGAGAAACATATTTATGAGGCTAAAAGGTAATCGTTAATATCAAAATCCTTGGAAGGAATCTTAACTATATTTCTTCAATGAAAAGGGGAAACTGATTTTAATGTATTTATTCTGTCAAGAAATGACTAAGAGCAATTGGTTAGATTGAAACAGGAAGATAATTCCAATTACGTCCATTTTAATAATTATTATAAATGAAAATTTCCTTTCAACGGAAAATATACCAACTTAATACTATAAAAATTCTTGTTGGTGGTCACTGAGATCATTACAAGCGATCAGAAAAATAGACGGATTGCTGCATTACAGTAGCTCGAGGCGTTTTCGTGCGCGCCGAGATCTGCGCTAATTCCTGAATATAAATTCGTATTTTAACGTTATCAATAAACTTAGAGGGTTTTAATTTAAAGAGAAAATAGGTTATGTATTTTTTCAGAAACTTTCTCGCTTAAAGTTTTTTCCTATGGTAATATAACAAAAAGTAGCTGGCGACTACATTTCTCAATGCGTTTTGCCGAAAACTCTCGACATTCCCATAGAATTCCCCAAGAAATTTCTCTCCGAAATCTTTTAGAGGAAAAATAATAACATTTGTGGGAAGTAGATGAAATGTAAAAGATTTTGATACCAAGAAAGACCGTGTTACACGGAAGGTTAGCACCAAATACTTCGGTTCAAAGACAACCGCAACTAATTCTCGATTTTTTTTTCAAAGTATCACTTTTTTCATTTTCCTGCGATTATTATAGCATTTGACCTGGATTAAATCTAAATTACTTTTACAATTCGATGAAAATTTATCAAATCAGTTTTGGCCAACTTTATTTTCCTACGTAAAAGTTGCAAGAGCGCGGGCTGCTTCCCCGTAGAAATGCACGGGTTTGTGAGATTTACATTGTCTTCATAACGTTGGACGGACAATATTAATGTATATTTTATTTTGCTAGTAACGACAACATTTACTGAGGTAATTCATGTCTCTTATGCCTGCTTTAACATTACCTTTGCTCATCACGGTGACTGCAGAATTGAAGATGGAAAAAGGAGCATGGCTGTATATAAAAGTTTTTCGTTGAAACGCACCTAAATCCGTGCCTCTGGCTACTGCAAGAGCATACCAAAGGGTAACGACTTCTAATTCCGCGAAATCAGTTGGACGCTAAGAATGGGACCTGAATATTTTGGTGTATGCGGGAGATCCTGGGTTTAACCCGGCGCCCTACTGTTTTCGAGGAATTGGATAACCTTCAGTACACCTTTTCAGTGACAGCTATAGAAATAACTTAAAACTAAGTTGCCATCTGTAGTATTAGAAGGAACGTCTTCAGTTCTTTTATACTCTCTTTTAAAATCTGTGTCTTTTGGAGAAGTAAGCGAGTAGAATTCCACCTGTGTGAAGTGCAATAGAAAATGCACCCAGTAAAAAGCAACCTTTTAAGGTAGAAGTTGCTGAATTCCTCTCCATCGGCATCCAATGAAAACTCGGATGGTAGGAGAGACGAAGTGAAACTGCATAATCTAAGGAAGCGCGAGAAAGAAATCATTCTCAACGTAAGAAACTTCTTTCAAGCAATTAAGTCAGGAGAGGAAGATGTAGATTTAACTCTAGTTACAACCAACACTGCATTGTGTGCCGGAGTGAGCGAAAGAACGGTGAAGAGCATTGCTTGAGAGCACCGTATGAGCTAAGTATTTATATTTTATTTCTTAAACAAAATAAGAAGAATTCGGCGAAGTAAAAGAGGTCCGAAATAGGAGCAAGAAAAGTCGAGGAGACGTATAAGCTGTGGCGAAGGCAAGTGAAGAACGTCGCTTTATTTAATTTATCTAAAATCTAAAATATACCTAAATTCAAAATTTTCGGATCATGGAAAATTTTATTAATAATATTAAGAATGTAACTGTGCAATCAACATTTTCTAACATCAAAACTCTAGGACAAGATAGATTATAAACTTTTACGCCGATTAACAACAATATAATACATATTCGAAAATTTGAAAAAGCTGAAATCCTTATGTGTCTCTGGATGAGATTGTGATGCCGTAAGTTGTGCAGTTTCCTTGTAATTGATTTTTATACAGCATGAAAAAGCCGAGATTCGCAAAAAGTGCCGTTTTTTGGTACCTTGGTTTAAATATTTCTTCCCGATAAATTTAGTCCTTCGTTGCCGTCAACCAGAATTCCAGTAATAAAATATAAAATAACCTTTATTTCGGTGTAAATATTGTTCAACTGCGTTGCGCATTTAGCTCGGAAAAAAATTAACAAAGTACAGGGGCACATATTTAAAAATTCGATAGTAGTCATATCTAAACAGAAAAAATATATATTAAAATCTGTTTCCCCTTTTCATTGAAGAAATATAGTTAAGATTCCTTCCAAGGAATTTGATATGAACGATTGCCTTTTAGCCTCATAAATTTGTTAATGTTTATTTCTCAGAAAGTCCAGATAAGAAAGGGCGATGCGGGTAATGAAACCCAAACTTCCTCCAACCAACTCCATTATACATATATTTATTGCGTTACGCATTGTTTATTCGTAATCTGTAGAACGGTACGAGTGGTTTGATACCCATTACCTACCTATTCACACACATATGTAGCATACTCCTCCCTCCCCCACCTCCTCCGCCTTACAAATAACCATTTCCGTTTGTCCATTTGAGTAATCTTTATGTAACTGCCAGGAGATTTATAGCAAACGTCGTCCTGAAATTGTCTACCCTCCACCTCTTCTCCCAATGATTTCGATATGAACAATATCCTTTTAGCAACATAAATTTGTTATTGTAAATTTCTATGGTTATTTGTAGTCTCTCTTCCTAAGTACCATTGAAATTAATCATCTATGCCGATTTCCTCTCTTCGTTATTTATCTCTGAAACAACAGTCATTTATCTCGGGATGCGTATTCCTTGCGTATCAATTAATTTATACATAAACAATACATTTGTCATCATTTTACGTCCGGATAACTGTTTTCCCCCCCTATTACACGCTCCGATTCCAGTAAGGCATACTTCTAATTATTGTTTAACAAAAGGTTAAATACTAACAAGACTATTGCATTCTATCCAGAAACAACAATAAAAATTAATTATGAGAAATCTCAGCCTCGCCCAACAACCAATTTATCGCGTGTCGTTACTAAATCATCGTAGCACCCAGACGCCGCGGACCAAATCGTCGAGGACCATATCATCGCGGGACCAAATTGTCGTGGGACCAAAACGTAGCGGACCAAATCGTAGCGGACCAAAGTTCCGGCTGCGCCGGTAGCTCAACTAGGCGTCGCAAAGGACGGTTTATGGAACATAGTGGAAAAACCCGAAATCGCGCGTAGGACAAGAGAGAGAAGGGTTTATAGTAAAAAGAGTTAAAAGAATGGTCAGGGAGTTTTATAGAGGTATTGAGTGATAAAGGAAGTTCCCCGCAACCCGTGGACACTGAGAGATATGAATAGCGGGTGAAAGAGGTGAATGATGAATGAATGAATGAACAATTAAAACCGATGTCTCCATCTCCTCTATGAAATCATCCAGGGAGCTATTTTAAGCCCCACATTTTTTAATATGTATCTCCACGATTTCCTCAAAATCCCTTGAACTCGGGTATGTATTTATGTTGATGTCCCTACCATAACCGCTCAAAGTTGGTCACCCAACGCCGCGATGAATAAATAAATAAATGTTAAAAAATAATTGACGCATGGATGAAAGAATGGGAGATCCATCCAAACAAATGGGCCCTCGTCCACTTCAACGGGCTTCTTTCGGAAGAACTCTCTCCCCCCAAAATATATAATCCCCATCTTCAATAAGCACCAATTCCTAGGAATCCATCTGGAAATACACCTAAATTTGAAAAATCACGCACAACTCGTATCACAGTCAGCTGGTCGTGGCTTTCTCTCATCCAAATGCAATCTTCCCAATGAACACTTCATCCAAATGCAATCTTCCCAATGAACACTAACTCCGAATTTCCCATTCCACCGTCTGCTCCATTATACTATATGCCGCTCCAGTTAAAGTAACCCTCAATAATTATGAAAACTTACAGAAAACATCAATACGCCTAATCACAAATAAAACCTGAGTAACCCCATTAAAAAACATGACCGCCGCCCATATATTTTCATCGCTATTTAACGCAAAGCAGGAAAGCAGTTAACACGCTTAAGCACAGCGTCACGTGACCGAACAATATATTCATCAAAAAACATTGGAGACCACTCAAATGTAATAGAAAAAAGAAATGCACCCAAAAAAGAGAACCAAATGAAAATTTAAAATTTCAAAACATTAATAAACGAAGGTAAATTATTGCAGCGACAAAATAAAATCAAATAAAGGATCAAATATGCCAATAACTTAAATCAGCTAAAAAAAACTTTTCAGTATAAGCCAAATAATAATATTAACAACAATAGTCTTTTTCAATCTTTTTTTATACATATTTAAATAAATACCCATAAAAATAACAAAAAAGATATATGCATACAAAAAGAAAAAAGATTTTTTAATGCACAAAATGCACTAAATAAAATAATATAACAATGAAAAGGGATAAAAAAATATATCAATAAAAAAAAAAGTATTAAAAGAAATAAAAAATTGGAAAGAAATATGATTTGAACTTGACTTGTTTGCTCATACAGCTTACCTGAAATGTCAACCAGCCTGTCGCCTTACTTATTAACAGTGCAAGACGGCACAGGATCTAAGGGTCATCAAAGCCGTCCGTCCGTCTGCGTGATCCATCTTCGAGCCAAAAAGACACGATTAAATGCCACAGATGTCACGTCTGATGAAATCCCTCAACTTTCAGTCACAGGAACCAATTGAATGCAAAAGTGACTTTCGCAACTCCGATGCGCACACAGTCGTTTAAATCTCTCGGCGCGTTCTTTCTCTAATCCTTCTGGGAAATACTCGCATAATAGACGGATATGTAGCTTATTAGGAACGCAAACGGTAATATTGGCCAACAACCCGACAAGGAAGAAAAGACGGTCATCTACGAAACTGCCGCGGAATGACTTCACTGCGCGAGGGCGTCCACTTGGAAGAACAGCGCAGCACATTCTTCATTTTTTTCGACGACACCTTCCACTGCCAGCACATCCCGGATGTCTGACGCCGCTGAGTGCGACTCCGTGAGTTGACGATGAAGGCTCTTCTGTGGCTCCTATCCTTGGCGGCGGTGGGTTCGGTTCCTGTTGGAAATGAAGCCACGCTAGTTCGGACCTCGAAGGGGAGGCTTCGGGGTACGACGATGACCTCCAGAAATGGAAGGGAGTTCTACGCTTTCAGGGGAGTGAGGTACGCCCTGCCGCCGGTTGAAGAATTCAGATTCAAGGTAAGAAAAATAACTTTGGTGAAACAACCACTGACTCTTAGAAGGTATGAATCACTACTCAAAAGATGACATCCATTTACTCACCATTCATACTTACAATTTTAGAGCGCGAAGTAAAATAAAAGGTTTATTTAACACGACATATAACAAAGAATATTTACTCATACGAATAGATACTCCAAGAAACTTACCTCGGGATTTTTAAGTTGTTTACTAGAATATTTTCCTATCGCATTTCCTACAATACGATGTTTAGATGATATATGATATGTAGATAAAAGCTCGCAGGTATTTTTTCAACCGTTGTGCCGCAAATCTTTTAGTGAACCGCCCATTTTCCGAGGGATCCAAACCCTTCTCATTAATAAATTATGAATGCTTTTTAATTTGTGACATTTGTTCTGTAAACGCAAAATTCTCATTTCGCACCAACTCTATGATTAACTTACGCCCGATAGAAAAGTTTTACATTTCCGAAGTTGGAGTCAATGCTTGCATCGGAGGAAGCGGTAAATATTCTGGCTCCGTTCTATTTCCACATATTTATACTTTATGATAATGAAATATGATCGGAGGACTAAATCGCTTGTCATAATTCCACTTACCCCTAAATACTTTATTTGGACAGGTAGCTGAATGAAACTTAACAGGCTCAATTAAAGCTTATGTAAATAAAGAAGTACTTTTTCCTGATATTATTTAGCGCATTATGAGTTACTGACAATTACTGGGGAATTAGTTTAATTAATTGCAGAAAAATGACGTTTTCGCATAATTTACTCCACATAAAAATATTTTCCGTGCACTTCCCATTTGCACTTCAGTGCACTTTCCCGTGCACAGAAGTCTTGGTAAAGTCACAAATGATCCGTAAACGTTCATTGATTTTCGCATGCGTGAGCCTCTGCTAAACGGAATACACAGACGTAACCCTTCATAAATATTCAGCCTGCAAGGTCCGCTTCTTTTGTCATTTTTTCTCCATCTTGTTAATATCATTGCACGATTCTTGTCAGTCTTATCCAAATTTTCTATAAAAAGAATTTCTGATAAAATTAACTATTGAAATCGACAAATGCCGGATGACTGAGTTTCATTCCATTTTTAAATCGACAAATGCCGGATGACTGAGTTTCATTCCATTTTTAAATCGACAAATGCCGGATGACTGAGTTTCATTCCATTTTTAAATCGACAAATGCCGGATGACTGAGTTTCATTCCATTTTTAAATCGACAAATGCCGGATGACTGAGTTTCATTCCATTTTTAAACAACATAACTAAGTATCAAAAGTTTAAAATATCAAAGACGACTATTTCGAATGTTATTTCATCTTAACAAATTCATCGTCTTTTATTTTGCCAAAAGCGTCCTCACCATCTCTCATCTATTTCTATGAATCAATACAAACGTCAGAAACAAAACTTCCCCTAAACAGCAGAAATGTTGGAGCATACGTTATCCTTGTTGACGCAACATGTCACCCAATAATACGTCTTAGAACATATCAGCTAAAATAACAATACTCTGCTGCAATAAAAATATCTTCCTGCTTCAACAATACTATACTATGATAAATATGTCTCCTAGCTATAACAATGTACTATTTCTATACAGTTATCTCACCTTCAAATAGTACACTTTCACGCAAAAGCAAAGTCAATACAAATTTACATCTACCAAAATTTGTAACTTATTTTACATCCTTTATTTATCATACAAGTTTTCCAGGTAGTGGCCTTCACGTAGCCCTGAGTCCCGGGGGACGAAATCCCCCGGACATACCGCCCTAACATCAGATCACCGTTGTGCGTCTGAAAATATCCATGGAAGATGGTTTCGTTAATGAAGCTAAGAGAAAGTGTTTGACGACTTTGTTATTCAGAACAGCGGGAGAAAGCACCTGGACACAGAGGATGCCACAGACTTGCCTCTTAACGGGTCCGAAAACGTAAACTGGTTCCTCAATGGGAGGACTTCCTCGAATTAAGGTCAGAGCACTTTTAAGGCCTACAGCACAAGGATTCACCCAATCGGCAGACCGGGTCGTTAACCTTCATTTTAGGAGTTTGGATAAAAGTCGTAATAATTATTTCGAGAATAAACCCTTCAACTGATTTTTGATGGGTAAACGCGGCAAGTATTTTTTACATTTTTACATTTACATTTACATAAATACCCCGCAAACCGCCGTATGGCGTATGGCAGGGGGTGTTAATACACCAAAGTCCCTAATTATTCCTCCTATTTACGCGTCTTATACTATCTGGAAAGAGAGACCAATAATAACTATCCGTTCGTGCAGTAATCTCACGAAATTTTTTCGACGTCTGGTCTCGAAAATT
>KZ308968.1:0-24871 GCA_000376725.2 Ladona fulva
TAGGTAAATTCTTTATGCCAAAATTTCAGAAAATCATTTAGGGTATTTCACAATATGATAGAATGGTGAAATTTACACCACCAATAGAGAAGATGATTATCTATTGTACGCCCAAAGGTTTATGTCCTGTGAGTCCTTAGTTCGATGCTAGAGCAATTCGTATATCATAATTTCAAGAATTCATTTAGAGTAATCATTCAACAAAAAAGAGGAGGATTACAACGTACCGTAGAAACACATCGTTCTTATGATGCACTTCAATATCCGTTAATTTTTATAAGAGGAGAAGACGGATGGGCCATTCCATGTCAAGTGGACCTACGGTCCCCGCTCGACCATCACCGATTTCAATGAAATTTTGTGTGAACATAACTTCATATCTTCTATGAATATTTCCCAAGTTTTACATCCATCGATAAAATATTTGCTGAGATATAGTAATTTCTTTGACCCCCTACCGCAGCCTTCTACAGTTAGACATCGATTTTTAGCAAGTTTGAAACACGTTATCTCACGCAGTATTCCGTTGACAAAAACAAAACTTGGTACTCTTATATAACCTATGTTGCTCTATTACAAAAAAACAATAACAAATCTTTTATGAGAGAAATCTGCGAAGAAATTTTGAAGCAAAATCGGCCCAAAAAATTATGGCTCGAAAAAAATTTAAAGTTTGGCATTTTATATCTTTTGAAATAAACATACAATAAACACGAAACTTTGTGCCTTATAACTACTGTATACAAAGTGTTGGAATAAAAAGTTTCATTTTCTTAATGTCGCCCGTTAGTTTAAAAATTGAGTGCAAATATTGTGATTTTCGTTACGACGCCGAAAATTGGGTATATTCAGCTCACATTTACAAAAAAAGACCCTCTCGAAACTTTTCCAAATTATTTTTAAAAGAAAGAGCATGCTTTTATCTCTCTAAAAACCTAATTCTGGTTTTTCATCGCGGGCGTATAAGGCCCGAGAAATCGGGATGAACATGAAGTTACCTCCGCCCGAAAAGTGTGGCGCGAAAAAAATTTTAAAGTTTAGCATTTTATATCTCTGCAAATAAACATAACATTAACGCGATACTTTGTATCTTATAACTACTTAATACGAAGTGTATGAATAAAAAGTTTCACTTTCCAAATGCTTTCCGTTGGTTTAATATTTGACTGTAAATATTACGAATTTCGTTACGACGCCGAAAATAGGGTATATTCAGCTAACGTTTACGAAAAAAGACATTTTCGAAACTTATTCGAATTACTTTTATAAGAAAAAGCATGCTTTTATGACTTTTTTAAATACCTCATTCTGGTTTTTCATCGCGGGAATATAAGGCCCGAGAAATCGGAATTAAAATGAAGTTACCCCCGCCAAAAATTTTGGGCGGAGGTAACTTCATCCAAAACTCCACTCCAAAAAAAGTTTCGGCGTCGTAACGAAAATCACAATATTTGCACTCAATTTTTAAACTAACGGGCGACATTAAGAAAATGAAACTTTTTATTCCAACACTTTCTATACAGTAGTTATAAGTCACAAAGGTTCGTGTTTATTGTATGTTTATTTCAAAAGATATAAAATGCCAAACTTTAAATTTTTTTCGAGCCATAATTTTTTGGGCCGATTTTGCTTCAAAATTTCTTCGCAGATTTCTCTCATAAAAGATTTGTTATTGTTTTTTTGTAATAGAGCAACATAGGTTATATAAGAGTACCAAGTTTTGTTTTTGTCAACGGAATACTGCGTGAGATAACGTGTTTCAAACTTGCTAAAAATCGATGTCTAACTGTAGAAGGCTGCGGTAGGGGGTCAAAGAAATTACTATATCTCAGCAAATATTTTATCGATGGATGTAAAACTTGGGAAATATTCATAGAAGATATGAAGTTATGTTCACACAAAATTTCATTGAAATCGGTGACGGTCGAGCGGGGCATTTCTCTGAAATTGGTTGAGATGGAATACCATTTCATTTTGAAACAATTAAACCCAAATACAGGTCCAGAAACAAATAGAAAAGTAACTTAGATGCAATTTTATGCGTATCGCATAATGATCAGAGACAACGAGAGATACAAATATATTACCAATCCCCGTCATTTGTTTTATTAGTTTTTAGTTGATATGTACACAAAAATATAGGCAGAACGAATGATATTCATATGACCAAACCAAAGGAAATCGCGTACAGAAGAGTAAATTCATTTAAGAGACGCAGTATTGAATGACGGAAACGTTGACGACAATGGAAGACTCGTGATTTTACCGTCAATGTACATAAAAAGATGACGATACATGCACGAGTACACGGAAGATGCTATGACCTATGTAAGAAAACATAGTCGCTCTAATTTATTCATTTCATTCACTTGCAATTCCTCATGGCCCGAGATCAAAAAATATATGATTTATGGACAAGCTCCCATGGACCGTCATGACAGAATAACTCGAGTTTTTCAACAGATACCAAAGAGATTCATGGATGTCATCGAAAAGTATCATATTTTTAGAACCGTTAGATTCTGGATGTACACAATCGAATAGTAGAAATGAGGACTATCTCATCCGAACAATTTAATTTGGTTATATGAAAAAACCCGTCCAAATCAATTGTTCAAATTAATTCGAGCTGAATTTCCGAATCCAGAAGAGGATCCAGAATTATAAAATATAATAGTGAAAAATGTGATTCATGGTACATGTGGAAAATTAAATATGAATTCACCATGTATGAGTAAGGCAAGTGTACAAAGACAAATCCAAGGCCATATTTAAATGGGTCAGAAACAGGAGAAGAACAGAAGGCGATCTCTGGAAAATGGTGGTTTCGCTGCCAAAATACGAATGCGAGGTAATCAAGAGATAGAAGTCGCATACAATCCGCCTCTCTCAAAAATATTTCATGTATACATAAATATGGAGTATCTACTTTGCGAGCCGCTTAAAAATGGTACAACGGGCCGCATCTCACAAGCAGCCATTTTTCAAATCCTCTGTATAAGATCACTGTTGACACATATATCTCATTAACTGTCAGTATCTCAATCTTTCGACCACATTTGAGAAGATAAAATAAGAGAATGATAAAATCGACCGCATCGGAGTTTTAGAGCTTAATATTTCAAGAGGTTTGGCTTTTATGAGGTAATCCAACGGTTTGAAAGGGCATATCATAAATTTTAGTCGGATAATTTTAGCTGATGTTTATCATCATCCCAACGACAAACAGTGAAAACATCTTTCCTTATTTCCTCCATATTGAAAACCCTAGAACAGGATTCCCGTTCCTATTAAATGGTGGGAATCTTAGGAGTGAAAACATTTCCTTAACTTGATGATAAAAGATCCACTTCCATTTTTTCAACGTTCGCACTTCATTACATTTCGTAACGATGTAGTACTCTGATTAATATATTCCTGAACTCACACATATATCTAAAGTATCCGTCTGAAAAGTATTCTCTGATAAGTATTCCCTGATAAGTATTCTCTGGAAAGTATTTTCCGATAAGTAATCAGCCAGAAGGCTGGTTAAACCCGCAACCCTCCCAACATTAAGCACCAAAATTATGGAGAAGGGATTGAGGCTTACTTGACTAGATGAGGTATAAAGCAGTGCACTCTGATTTTCTTTAGTGAGCTAGAAGGTTATGGGAAGGAAAACTCCTAGGCAAGCACAATGGCCGTATCGATAAAACGTTTCACGTCATTCAATAAGGAGAGACCAGGGTGAATACCAATGTTCAGCATTATTCATACCTCAGTAACTTTCGCACCGTCACAGCCATGAACTAGACTGAGACAAAAATTAAGGAATGGTACATTTTACTATCCTGTATCAAAAGACAAATGAAAAATACTTCATTTCTTAACGTATGGTGACAATTTAAGACTGGATAAAAAATATTTTCCACTACTGGGGTAGATTTTGCTCCATTAATCATGGAATTAAGGAATTCACATTTTTAAATATCAAAATCTTCAGTGATCCTTAAATTACATGACATCGAAAGGAGTAAACTTCTCATGCTACGATAATCTACAAAATTCAGCTGTCTTCGACAATTCGGAAAAAAATTCGATTTAAAAATCGAAAATATTAGCGGTAATAATAAAAATAATAAATTGATACGTTACTCGTTTTGTACTCAACTCGTCACACTCCATTAAGTTACTAGTGCCATAAGAATGTACATGGATATGTATGTATCTACTACATTATTCTTTTGAAGTAATTATTATAATCCAACACTAATTTTAAAAGATGTAATTTCTTCGGCTATTCACTTTAATTCAGATACCCTCGTTTTCTATATAGATTTATGGAACTGCACTTTGTCTTTGGCGGTAAACGCTTCCTCTCCGTATTATTCTAGATACAAAAGTACAGAATGTCCTCACTAGTCGTACCAGTGCACTGCACCAAATGTTTCGGCGAGAGGACCGAAAATGAGAGCAAACCAGAGTTGAAAGCTTGGATGTCGGAAACGGCATTATCTCATCGGCGCCTATAATAAAATGAACAAGGATTCAAGGAAGGAAAACCTTTAGTCCCCAAAGCGCACGGAAAGGAGCACGTAATGCCATCATATAAATCTTCAACATCGCCACGTTTATATACCGTTTCTAACAAGTCATACTAATAAATACCCAAATATGGAAATTTGCCAGTCTGTAACTTTTCCTACCTACTTTGCTCTGCCTCTCACAAAGGAAAATGGCAGTACTTCCAAAGCTCTAAAAGGTCGATCTTTCTTCCTCGGATCCCTGTAACCATTGCCGACATAGTTTATACGGACTATCAGTTTTGAAGTGCCCTACTAAATGGAAGCATATATAACTCGGGTGATTTCTGGCGAATATCAAAATGTTTCTTAGCGAGTAAGGAGGGCAAAGAATCAAGTCTCCCACGCTATATCTCTAGCGGCATTGTGGATTGAGAAACAATTCTTTTGTGCCCTGTAAAACCCCTACGAATCCAGCGTAATATAACTGTGACAGCAGTTTTATTTGAAATGAGGATGAAAAGTTGGTCTTTACCGCAAAAAGTAGAAACTGGAATTTAATAGCAGAGACGTTCAAAAAAATTGAGCACTACCCTTTATATTGATGGATATGAGCGTTAATATATTACACCAAGTCTCCAATTCATTTCATAGAAAATAACGAATAATGAGGATATATTGCCAGTTTTATAAAACAATTATAGGACAAAAATAATAATATGGGATTGGAATTTGACTAATTTCATCCATTTTATGTTGGGTCTAAAGAACTCTAATATTATTTTCGTCTTTAACAAAGGGACAGCACATAGTTTGGTATAATTTCTGTTACTTTTAATGTATACATTACAGAATAAATTTATTCTTAATCTGCTTTCGGCATATTTTGATTCGAAACATTGGTAACGTTTTTGGAAGCTAAAATTTTTAAAACATCATCATTATTATACGATTGTAGCTCACGCAAAAAAGGTGATTGAGATGCACTAACTGCTACGTTTATACAATTTTCTACTTAAAACTTTCAACTGATATGCAAACTTACAGAAATAACGAAAACCATTATGAGTCGAATCAAATAATCGTTAAATATCCGGTGGTCAAAGGATAATAGACACGTGAAAATGGAAACAGTAGACTAAATATAACCTGGTAGAGGTATGGTAGAAATGAACTGAAGCGAGCATATTCACGAGTACATAGAGCTTCTCTAATTGAGAGGTTAATGTACCTAGGTATCGGCGAAAGGCCCCTCAATTTCTGTGCCGATAATGGAAGGTTGTTTGGCAAACACCGATTAATTCTACCGTAAAGTACGAAAATGCGTTTCAGGACCTATTAAAACATGGTCAAGTTAAAGTAAACGTCCCTATTCGTCAGTTTAGTGCTAAGTTATGCAGATAAACATGTATCATAATCCTATATTAAAGGTACTTGTAAGAATAGTTACAAATTAACATATACATGCTTGAATTTACCTCTACCAAACACAAATGAAAAACTTTCAATGAAATGAGTTTGAGTAAAAGTAAAGTACACTATCTATAAAGCATCAACATTTCTAATTAAATAAATAAATTTAATGAGTGCATGAGAATAAAGGTACGAGAATTGGTTAGAATAAGTTGAAATGGAAAATAAAACAAAAACCGTATGACTATGGAATCATGTAAACTGTGAAAACAGAAAGATACAATTATTCTAAGAATTGATATTGATATTGCTGAAAAAATCAGATGATTAAATAAAGAATTTTGCTCATTTGACTTTCTCTCAGTTACAGTCAATTTAGGAAAGTAAAATGGAAGTATCTAACGTACAGACGGAGATGTAAAGGTCCCAGGTTCGTGTACCGTTATGACATCCGTTTATCTTTATTCCTGGGAGCATATCGTACTAAGTCACCTAAAATCCCTTCACGATTGACGAAATTCACGAATAAAGTGTTCATCGTATGCGCTTGTATTTTTTTCAGGAAGCTTCGAGTAACTTAATTTGATTCTGAGGATGAAGTGAAATGGAAGACGCAAACAAAATCTAAAGAAGCATTAATTTTTCTGAAAAATTCGTGTTAAGGACCGTGGTTGATGAATAGGGAAAATTTAAATACTTTGATGCTCATCAGACAGGAAAGGTATAGATAAAATAACAAACTAACGACATCCCTGACTGGGATCAGAAACAAAAAACAGAGCCAAAGAGAGGCTAAAACAGAAAACGAGAATGAATTTTCTTCATAAGATGGGAAATAAGATAATTGAAGCTCTTCACTGAGTGTATTAAATAACTTCAGGTTAAATTATAAGGAACCGATACGTTGAATTTCTAAGGCATTCGAAATAGTGATCTTAACAGTATCCTACTTTTAACCATTTAATCCTGAGTATTGTGTACTTCAATAAACAGTTATCTCTCTCTTATCACAGCTTTTACGAATTTTAATCCACATTTTTCCTTAAATGGGTTCAAGAAGAGCCTTTTTTACTCAGCACTTAACTAGCATTCCAAGAAATTCTAATCTTTATAGGGATAATGGTAAACTATTAACATTTTTGTGTTCATTATTGAAAATTCGCAATTAAGAATGAATTCACCATCAATTAATTGGTTGAAAAGTCTTGGGTGTCTTGCGGGTGACATATTTCTATGATGATATAGCAGGAACGAATTAACTAAAATAGGTTTATGATTTGGTAAGCATAACACTTTAAACATGGAAAAACAGTAAATAGGCCTATATTTTCAATTTCAAGCAATGTATGTACTTGCTATATTATGATTTTAATTTCCAATTAAACTTTATTTGGATGTGACCACTTGTTTAAAGTTTCATTTTCTCATCAAAGGAAATGATAAGCATGACAAATCTCTCTATTTATTGCAACAATCCTTGCAAATCAATCATCTGTGAACTACAATAACCAATGTAATTGTTTAAATAGGTTATTGTAGGTCTTATATAGGGTTGTAACCCATTGTTTGATTATCTCGTTCAAATACCCTCTCTCTGACTTTTATCTTTTTCAACCTTTGGAAAGAGAAATGACTATGTTTTAGGAAAGTGCTTTAAAACCGAACTTCTCAAAGGAATAACAAGTGTGAAAAATAGCGACATGACTGGGACTCATACCAAGCTCTCCCACTTTTCCGGCAAGTATTCTAACCGCATCTCTTCAACACTGTTAAGGGAATGCCATTAATTCAAACTTTGACGTTCAAAAAACTATGTGTTTCTGAAAAAAATGTTCGTAAAGAGAAGAACATCCTTAATTGTGAATGAAGATGTGAATATTTACAATGTGAGCAACCACCATGCAATAGAATATCTCGCAAAATACGGCGGAAATGTTAAGTAAAATCACGAATCTTGGATCTTATGAGCAAAATTACGGCAAATCAATGCGCGTCGGTACACTGGTTGAAAACACTTCTTAAGGGAACCCCTGCTTTATATAATGATTAATTAAAACCACTTTTATTTTGGCTGGTATTTTCACACAAAGAGTATCAATTTTCAGTGAGAAAAACGCTCTTAATTTTCAACATCTTAATTTTTGGGCCATTGAAAAGCATAAATATGAATTTTATTATAGGATTTATTTTGATAAAATGACATTAATTTTTAATGCTTTTTCCGATGAAACTAAAAGATACCCTTGAAATCAATTAGGCGAAAAACCATTAATTCAAAAGCGTCAGTACAGCTCATTTTAAAATTCTATTATATGAGTACTAGTATGACGAGCATGCGCAATTAAATATATATGCAGCTATGGTGATGAATTTCCATCGTTAATTTTTTTATGAATTTGAACGCGCTAATCTCTCCTAAATAATTTGCATAGACCTTCATGCCCTCTAGATTTATCTTGTTACCATCCGCATTGAGGAATCGTGGCACGCTTTTCTGTTTCATGTCGGAAGCAGTAAAATGGCGTAAAAATAGGACCCATCGTCGTAACTGTAAAATGTTGAATCATCGTCGATTGCATTAAGTGAAACGTTACTGCGTTAAATAAAAGCGTTCGCGAGGAAGACCCTTCCAGATATAACCACTTCTGAGCATCACGCGATTCACTTAAACATTTGTTGTTGTTTTAGACCTTTTTTGCTCCGCTAAAATGTGCTTGGGTAGGCTTTTATAGCGAGGACTCCGAATATGACAGCTTGTTAAAGGAATATACAGGGCGAAAATTGGTTTGGCTAGGCTGAATGAGGCTAAGATGAGACAGCTTGTTGAGTGGGGATTTTAGAATATACGATTGGAATAAAAATAAATGCCCAAAATAACAGCGTGGTACGGTTTTATGCTAATTCTAACATTTTAGACACGAAATGAAAATGAAAATGGAATAAAAACTTCATCCGGAAATTTACGAATGATATATAATTTTGAAATGAACGAAGTGTAATATGACGATCGATTTAGATTCGTAAAAAGGAATTTTCATCCAAATATCAAAGTGTTTTATGTTGGTATATCAATATCGGGATTAATTCAGACCAAATACCCAAATATTATTTATGAATACAGTTCCACAAATTAGAAAAAAATCACACAGCGGAAGAAAATAAATAATATCCATCTATTAAATTCAAAAACGTATTTCTGTAAGCATCAAAGCAGATATGTATCATATCCCATTAATATATCATTAGTGACCGATATGTAAATGCCAGAAAATTGATTTATTTAAAGGCATGATTTAACTGTGATATTGTAGGCATTTTAAAAATTTCGCTATCCTCAATTATTTTCTATTCGACTTTTATGTTAAAGTTCTCGATAAAGTTAGTTTAATACCTATCAGAACAAAATTTATTCAGAGGCTATGTGATATACGTTTATCTGTATAGGTTATATGTATACATGTAGAAATGTACATTATAAGTTATATACAATTCATTCTCGGGTGTCTTAGTTTGAAATTCTGGAGTAGATATAAATTGAAGGATGACTCGAATTACATCGGTATATTACATGAAGTATTCTGATTTATTGATTTTATGGATCTAAAACTAAATAAAATTTGATTATATTAAAATAGCGAATATGAAAATTAAAATATATTGATAAGCATTTACTGAAATTTGGTTGCTGAAAACACATCCATGTACATTTAGTGATACAACATATTACATTTGATTATTCATTAAGTTCATCCGAATTTAACAGCAAAGCATCGACTTTAGGTGATCGAAGTACTTCTCTCTGTCATGCGGAACCTCTGGCGTTTTACGACGATTAAATTTTAGTCGGGAAAATACCGGAGGCTAATTCTTCGAACGTTCGTAATTCGTTCGTCTTAAAACATTTATCGATATGTAACACGAGATAAATGAAATGTATGACATATTATAATAACCACAAGGTATTTCACTTCTTGGATATTGTGGTAGTAGTAGTATTGTTAAAAGTGCTTCGACAACTAAGGTCATTTCGCACGTAAGCCCCCACCGGGAATCGAACCCGCAAACGCTTTCACCGAAGTCGAACGCGTTGCCCACTTGACTATCCGTGAGCCTTGGATATTGTAATACGCAACCGGGGCTGTCCCAAAATATTGCCTCGAAAACTCCAGAATAGATAGGTCCATGAAGAATTGATTTAGCAGATATGATAAAAATTTCATCCAGTTCCTTTGGATTTTTTTCTTGGGAAATTTAGTTTAGTCTTTTCCAAAAGTATCTCAAGAAAATTTTTTCAACAGTCAGCAGTTCCAACTTTCCAAAATTACTACAAACGAAAAGACGAGCAAGAGATTCCCTCCTTCCTCGCTCTCGGATCCGCTTTCTTTCGACTTCTTTTCTGAGAAATCTTTTGCCAGTGATTCTAGAAGAATTTTCTTGATGAAATAAAGGGTTCACGTTTTCAAAGCCGAATATTCTTTTGGATCGAAGAACTAATATCTTTCCAAGGAGTTCTACATTTTCATGGAAGAAATGACATGAAATGTTTCATTACAGGGCAAAATCTTGCTGCCAATAAAAAAACAAATCCAAAATGATCAAAACATCCCTTTTCTTTCATCTTTCCCTCGAAACTCAGAGAATCGTTCCAAGAATTTGAACTTTGTAAATCGTGGATTCCAAATACTTTAATTTATTGTAGTTTCCAAATTCAGTCTCTTCAAATACCCACCTAAGACTAAATAACGACCAATTAACCGTTTTTATAGGTAATAAAGATTTAAAATTTATTTTGATTGAGATCCATTTTCCTTCACTTAATCGATAAATTATGATCATAATTAAATCTCAAGAGTCGTTTTTCACATAAGCTTCTCAATATATATGTCATTTGTCAACCTCATGCCAGATTTATTTCAGCTCTAGATGGATGTTCAAATGATATAATTCTTCAGATTTCAACTCAAAATTGTGCCTGTCAAATCTTTAAATTATTTAGAATAATAGTATTTGAGTTCTTGCATAATTAATCCTTAACTTCCAAGGAACGATGCGCATTATTTTTAGGGATATATGCAGAATTCTTCATCGACAGTTATTTCGGGATACATCATTCTTTAGGGTTAGATGTAAGAAGAGACTTCTCAATCTCGCCCTGATAAAGTCGCATCATTATTATTCTTTAAGTAATGAACGACTTTCTCAAAATCTTTTGGAATTTGTTACAACAAGTGAGAGTAGCTTAGGCAGTCCAGTATGGTTCGCATCAAGTTAAGTCTCCCTTTACTTCTAAACCATGTGTATGAACCTCTCACCCCGAGAGAGTCCGTAATGGAGCAACGGGGAAGAAGCAGTACCATCCATAAAAGGACACGCAGCGTATTGTGTGTGTGTGTGTGTGTGTATGAACACAGCAGAGTCTCGATTATCCGAATCCCGTTCAACAGGTACCGTATTATCCGAGGTACATATTGTTTGTTCTGCCTTTCACACATATGTACCTGCACACTGCTTCAATTCCTTTTGCTGTTTCTGCACCATACCAGTTCATCGTAGACAAATAAATTTCAGCATTATATTCTGGAGAGAATCGGAGAAAATAAGTGAGAACTGCATCACAATTGACGTATTTATTATGAAGGAAAAGAGGAATATTTTAATATGATATTTGATATGATTTTAATATGATATTTGATATGATTTTAATATGATATTTTAATATAATAATATTTGATATTTAAATTACACATACGTGCACGTCGTATTACGACAAGTCATGAAAATAGCGTGTTAATTTCATAATTTACGCGCGCAAGACCGTATTATCCGAGTTTTCGATTATCCGAGGTGACTGCGGCCCACGTTAACTCGAACTGTCTAGACTTTAATGCACTTGGAAAAAATAGAGGGCGAAATCATTTCAAGTATTCAGAGCAACTGTTTTAGCATAATTTTCATCCACGGAAAAAGGAAAAATGTTATGAAGACAGGAACTGGGAAAGAATGAAACGTCAATCTGAACGAGGCAGAGGATGCGATAGCTATGTAAATTGAAAGATTTATTGTGATGAACTGCATTAATACTAAGTAATTATTCCGGAAAATTTTCTTGGTTTTGAACTCACGTCCCAAATTATCTTAAAATAAACGATGGTTTGAGATTGTAGTTAATATAAGAGCTAAAGAGATTCTGCATCTTTGAACAGCAGGTGTTCAAAGAAAATGGCCAAACTAAGGAATATACCATGCCGTCCAGGAAAGAAAATATCGGGATTGAGTTTAAGTCAAAAAGTAGAGTGACCCAATCTACCCTAACTCTGATTATTATATATGGTATATAAATCTATTATTTTGCGTCAGTGCACCATGGATGATGTCACTCCAGAGCGAAAGGAAATAGCTTCCTTTTGGAGTTTCCTGTTTTTGAGAATTAGAGAGATAATTTTTTACGTTTTCTTTCAGAAATAGGCATTTTGAGGTCAGATTCGACATACAGTCATACAATACGTTTCAATCGGAGTTTATTTGAGCAGTTAATTTTCATAATTTCCTATTGTAACATTAGCTTCGTCAAGCAAACCTTATTACACATACAGAATCCATCATATTTGTTTCCTTTATTTAATTCCTTTGCCAGTGCATCAGAAGAAGTTGCCTTAATTTGGTGTCTTTCCTTATCATTTTGTCTTAAGGTAGTTTTGTAAGAATCCATCAGAGCTGATGTGACAAATGCCCATGTCAGCGTAAATTTAACTCTATATTCAACCAAGAAATACTCCTGAAAAATCTCTCAATAACTGTTTTATGAGGAGTTAAATAATGTATATTTTACTATTATGTAATGAATTTCGAGAAATGAATCATTTAGGAACCGATTTCAAGTTTTGACTGACTGCAAGTTTTTATTCACATTTTCCCCCATCATTTTTCAACAAGATAAGATGAAGTAGATGACATTTTTCAATTAAATGATAAAAATAATAACTCAAGTTTCAAGAGAAAAATCACTCCACCTATAAAGTTAGCTCTGTATGATAATTCTACAACGACAAGAATCCAATCTGTACAATAAAAGAATTTCCGAGGCTCTCGCATTTTTTTTAACTGACTTCCTTTGGCTCTTGACAGATTTTCTGTTCTGACTGCTGCATCTAAAGTTGCTAGGGATCAATAATTCCGCAATTTCGGTTCGAATAAAATAATTCACGCCGGGGAAAAAAAGAATGAATATGGGCGGCTCCGCCATCGGCTTCCTTGGGTCACTATCTGCCTTACACCCTGCTCCTTTCTCTCTCTCCTCCAATCTCTCCCTCCTCTATTCACTCTCTCTCATTAAATCGAGAACGGTCAGCTCGATATCGACAGATCTTTCGCCTGAATACTCGGCGCCATCTCCTGCAGGTTTTAGGTAAGCATTCGAGAAAGTTCGATTCTATTTCGAGGGAAATTACGATTTTCATATGAGATAAGTCGGGGCTGAGGACGACGTATTTGCTCAGTTTTCGCTTAATCCGTAGGGAAAGCGCGGCAAAGTGAGGACAAACTTTTTATCCGCGGTCTGAAATAACAACACGAAGACAGGAAGCCAAGGCCTGAAAAATGGAAGCGGGACAGAAGACGATATTTCATTTCTCCTCCGAATTTAGATGTGGCATTTGAGGGATTATCTGAAGCTTAAACGGGAGGGGAAGGGATGTATAAAATAAATGAAACAGTTTCCATTTCCCTTGTCCTCATCTGTATTCTAGTGAAGATGCTAACCAAAATATGCTAACCATATTTTTACCTCTTATTTTTGGGAATATTTAATAGCTTTCGTAGCATTCTCTCCAGTTTATCGTTGAACCTTCAACGAAAAGAGAAATTGGACAATGTAAATAACAATGGGGTGGTTTTGGTAGCACAGAAAAATTTCTCCTGAGTCGAATTGAAATTATAAACTTTAAGTGATGGCGAATTATTTGCAGTTCTATCTACATGTGAATTTTTTTTCTGCTAAAAATTTTGATGATTGAGATATGCTAAACAGAGATACCTCTTCGCCCCTAGTGGTTTAAAGGTTCTAATGATGAAACGATGGATTTGTATCTTCAGTTAAATTTAATTACACTAGCGGTCAAAGTACGCATCTAAAAGTTCTGAGTAATTACTATACTGATACATTGTTATAAAAAATCGATAATATTTAAAACAAAAAGTTTTTCAATGTGCTAATTCCTGATTCGATTCCTGATTTCGATTCTTGATTTCGAATCATGACTTCGATTCCTGCAATGACTTCATGACTGCAATGAATTCATTATTTTTAGTAAACGTTGGTAAAGGGAAAAAATACAAATGAACAAATTATATTTCTTAATAAAGTATTTAGTAGAATAATTAGTACTAAAGCTTACAAAGTAACAAATATCCCCAAAATGACTTGTCATTTTTATTATTTAGTAGAGTAGAATATCATTTTCAACGATAAGTTTCGGTAAGAGCATAAAAAAGGGAACTCTTTATTTGAATCATCTAGCTATTATAAGAAATACCTAAAATACAGGAAAAACTGAGTAAATGTTATATTTATTTTGTATTATTTTCAATATAATTATTTAGTTAATATTAAATGAGTTAAGTAAGGTTTATGGAAATTACATTCAAAATAATAATCTTATCACAACGTAGAACTAACCTTATGGGAAGTTCGAGAGTAGTCCAGGTTCGGGGTAGAAACATGAAGATTCTATCTTTTTACACAAGCATAAGTAGAATGACTGAACATTATATACCATGTTTTAGCATCAGTATATGATCTATAGATATCATTTTCACTAATAGTTTAAGTAATAAGAATTTATCAATTAAGCAAAAAATATAAATAATTTGTTTATCGTCCCATCATTACTTTAAACATTTCGAAGGACTGCTTTTTGTATAAAAGTAACTTACGTATTCGTTGTATTCCTGTTACTGAAAGATCCTTTTCCCACAGTTTCAATAGTTTATCTAATCAATTTTTGAATCTAATATGTCTAAGCTCTATTATGTGGAACGGCGCCATACTAAAGAAGTGAGAACGAACATTTAGTAATTTCCATTGAAAATATATAAAAAATATTTTCTGTGGAAATTTCAGTGTTCGTTCCTACTTCTTTAGCAATCAATTTTTGATGAGGATAACTTAGTTATGGAAATATTCAACCAACATTAATGAACTGGAAATCTGAACTAACATCCTGAGCGCCGAATTCACATTACGACAGGACAACTTATCGCTTTAAATAAACTGCTATCGGGTCCATGGGAAGAACACCAATCTAGAATGCAATCTGGATTTCTGCTTTAGCCATTGATGGGATTTAGTACACCAAACAACTGGTCCAGCCACATAGTAACCACCGTCGATCTTATTCTCTGTTCAAATTTCGTCGACAGTTTTCACGGAGCGTTCGATCTATAAATCCTCAATATGAACTTACGCTATGCAGTTATAATGCGCATTTTGTTTTTACGGAGAACAGGAAAGGGTCGTTTCTTTCCAATGCTTTACAAACGTCACAAAAATAACCACCATAAAAAAATTTATTCAAATCCCTGGGAAATAATTTCATTCCATTTTGGGTTCGGCGCTGTAAAAATTCTGCATAAGTCATCCTTCCGAAAACAATTGGATATTCCGTCGGAAACCTCAGCTGCGAACACAGATCAAGTTACGTTTCGCCCGCCGTGCAATTTTCCCCGTTCTGCTTACCATTCCGCAGCGGTGACTTTTTTCCAGATTCAATAACAATCCATCTATTCACTTCTTGACCGAAAGACCTTACACGTTGTATTTTTGAGAGCGTAGTTTTCCGCCTTTATTTGTCACGCTTTCAACACCACGTACACCATACAGTAATTCATGCTTCTCACCGTTGACCCAATTGTTTTCATTAATCAGGGTCGCATTGGAAAATCGAGACTCTTCTCGGGAACCTCTTCGTTCGGGAGGATTACAAACAGCATTTTAATAAGCCCGTCGGGCAAATATTTGCACTACGTTCGAAGCGCCACTTATATTCATCCATTTCTTATATCCTTTCGCGTTTCAGAACACTTTTGACGCTCGCGGATACTTGGTTTTTACACAACCCTTTTATCTTCCCCGCCGAACGCTCGGATATCTCCGTTTCTCCTTTGTTTGCTTTTTTGCGAGCGTTCTCTCTCCGTCTCGTACTTAACGGTCGTCTTTTTAAATATCTTCTTTGCTCTTAATGTTCGTCGCTCGAGTAATTTTTCATTCCAGAAATAAAATGTCTTTTAAAGAGGGTATGAAGGATCTCTGTGGATGTAAAAAGGGTTTCCCGATATAATACCGCATCCCTTTTTTTATAGCCGGCGTTTGCAGCGGTTTCTCTTTCTCTTCTACGTGGACGAGTCGGAAGAAAGAGACGAAACTGTTTGTTATCGTGATTAATGTGTGATAGCGGCCGAGATGACTGACGTGCCCTCTCATTCCGTTCCTTTTGCGTTTGTCGAAAGCGACCACGCGTGATTTCTCCTTGCGGTGCTTCTTCGGAACCTTTCGTCGAACGTCATCACTTGGATATGGATTCGGCATATTTTTATATTCTTATTCTGCGACGGGATTGGGACCAACTTCGGAATGGACCCAAACTTCATTTAGAGCTTCCAAATGGCGCTAACGTCACCACGTCAGCTGTGCTCCGTTTAATTAACGCGAATGCCTAGCGCATCGTTGCCGTTTTTTCGGACATTCTACCCGTACAATTTCCATGTTAATTTGACCGCGTATGTAAAGCACCGGTTTATGTGCTAACCTATTTTGGTCCGTACTGTTTGTTCAATCTACGGAAGTTAAGCGATTTTTTCTTTTGTGCTCTCAAGTGCAAGTTTATTCATTGTCGCGGGAACAAGTTTCCCTTTGTAGTCTAGTAGTTTTAAATTCCGGCGGATACTCATGGGATTAATCCATCTTTCAAGTAAGATTTGAAATAGGTAGTGGACATTATTTTTTAATTTTGAAGCAAAAAGAGAAAATACACAAAGATAACTAAAGGATTGTTTTATCTGGAAAATTTAAACTCACACAGTTAGTAAATTAAACCAAGTTTAAAAATGATGTCGTGACTTTCCTGGAATCCATTGCGGAATTTTCGCTGAAGCAATCTTAATTCAATATTTTTTCAATACGAGTAAATTAAATTTCAATTGTTATACGCGCTGCCAGTTTAACAGGGAGTAAAGTTGTACTTTATATTACTGATTCGTTAAAAAATCTTAATCTTCAGCTCACTCTGCGGATATGACGACAAAAGCTGTTACTTCTCTAAACAAATCACCCTTCATAAATTTTCCGGAATTACAATATTTGTGCTTACTTTAGTCTTACAAACTTATAAAATTGAGTAATACTATCAGTCCATTCCAGAGTCGGAAATCAAACACAAGATACAGAGGTGTATTTTTGGGTTTGAATTGTTCGTTACCTTTAATTAATGTCTTGTGATATTAATTTATATTACATGATTGATTGAATAATTGGGCCAGTAACCACTCTTGCTCACTGAGGTAATCTCGGAAAAATACCGTTATTTTTTGTTAGGTTATGTGGCGGAGATTTGGAATAGGTGCTTTCCATACTACGAAATTCTGAATTCGGAATCAGGAAAATTAAGTTAAATTTAATGAGAAGTGATGACCGAAATAGACCATATCAATATTATATTATCTAAGTTTGTGTATGCGGAATAAATAATTGTTAAGTAATCCAATTTATAGACTACTAGCTGAAGTGCCCGTTGATTTTCAACGGGGAAAATAGAGGTCCGATTAAAAATAGTACACGTATTTGTACATAAGAGAAAATAACATCTCGCATCATAGTGTATTCCAATGGGACGGATTATTGAAAACAAAAATTTTCTGATCAAAGTTCAAAGCCGAAATCTGCAATCAACAATAAATATGTGAATCTTTATGGAATATCCTTTTTATGAAACTTGTCCCAAGTTAATAAGCAAGTTTGCAAGATTTTCAACTTCTAGTTCTAACCGTAAAATTAATCGTAAAATATGTCAAGAGCCAGAATTGACAAATAAAAAATTACTAATCCATCTCCATTAATTTATTACGGTGTTACGTATTTTTGTTCCCCTGAAATTCATCACTACAAATTGTTCGTGACTGTAATAGTTAAAATCTCTGAAAATGTTCAACCTTTTTCGGAATTTCGGAATCAGGAAAGAGTAAGCTAACAATTATGATAACTACAGATAACGAGGAGAAGAGATAGAAGCTTAACTCAGAGAAACAGCAAGAACGTAATAAAATCATAAAAGGAATAGAGCATGTAAAGGCTTGGTAACTTCACATGACAAAAGTACTTCGCAAGATATTAGATTGCTAAATATAAAGGTGCGACTGAAGTCAAAAGAGTTGAAAAACATGGAAAAACGAGCAAAGAGTGAAACATTTCTTAAGGTATTAATTCATATCCTTAAATTGTGTAAGACCCGCTTTGAAGCTTGTCTCGTATGAGAAATAGTGACTACGTTCAGGTTTTATCCAATAAAGGAAGGTATTTTAAGGAACAAAAATCATTCTTGAGCTGACGTTCTCCTTTGAGATATCTTTCCTAGAGAGATTCCTTTATTCATTCCTGCAATCAATCTACAACCCTCTGCCTTGAAGCTTAAAAAAATGGAAGCTTAATTGAAAACTTCCAGAGGCGGAAATATGAAAATAGATAAGCAAGAAGAGAACGAGCGAAACAAAAAGAGAGATAATTTATGAGGATTCTCAATTATAAAATTTGATTAATTTTAGTACGGTAGCGAAATACTCTGTTTTACGGCATCTAAAATCTGGTTTCTGATAAAGTGAAACAGTCTTAAGTAATTAATGTAGATTTCTCCGCTAAGTTATTCAGTCAGCACTGAATGAAGTATAATCAGAATTGTGAAAAATTGGTAACCAAAAGCATCTATATGGCAGATCAGAGAGATATGGTGTGTTGGACGTAAGGGAGCTCTTAATATTGTAGTGTAAATAGTGTATTCTTGTACGTGATATGGTCAAGGTGATAATCTAATGAGATGGGAAGGGCAATTGAATGCTACTATTGTAATTCCAACCTCTGAATCCAAATATCAATCCGATTACGTCACTGCTATTCTCGTTAGATATTAATATATTGCAAGAGCTAATTTTACATAGAGATGAACTTAAATATCAGAATAATCTGATCTCGTGATTGTTTTTATTTCATTTAAACCTTCAGGATGATGTAAAAGAATTGTGATGTTTAATTTTATAACTGCATTGATGTATTTAAATAAACTAAATAATGCATTACATCTATCTCTCATAATTGTAGATTGCCTTTGAGTTGATATTCGGTAAAATAAATGATACCTGATCTGTTTGTCTCAATCCTCAAAGAATTACGTTACATACGTATATCTCCGCTTATTATTTGGTTTCCATTTTTATCATTTATTGCTTTCATACTCTCCCAATGGGTGGCAAAAGTTTATATTTGGAAGATCCTTTGAGAAAGATGTTTTGAGAGAAAAGAGAGGACTCGAGATATCTTGAAAGAATCCACTCATCAAGAATGAGACTACGTGATATCACCGCCACTTCACCTCAGGCTATTGTCGACTTAAAGATGACAATTGGATTGGAATCGATACGAGATAATCCTTTAGTAAGCCTCACAATCAGCGATGTAAAGCTTCGGAAGACTTGCCATAGATCGTTTACTGATACAATTTATCCATATATGTTAAACGTCTTAAGGATAGATCAACTTCTTTGTATATCCTGACCTATCCATTTATAACTTAAATTTGATAACACGGAACGCACCTTCTCCTGCATAAAATTTTGAATAATCCATATCCATAAACATGCCTTACTTTATAGTAACATTATTATAGTTTTTAATATTTGCCACTGGATGAATAAAAGCAACTACTGAAAATGCATTAGAAGATATGTTTAAAATAAATAACAATAAAAAATTGGAAATCACCTCAAATTTTACGATTCCTGACTGCTTTATTAATTTGAAAAGTAAATATTCGACGAAAATATTATTTGGTTTTTTACTTATTTACTCATTTTTCCGAAGTTATAAACTGATAAACATGCATTACAAACTGAAAACGAACTCACTGAGAATGTTAAAAAATTACATTAATTTTTTTAACATTCTCAGGGAATAAATAAAATTCCTTTTATCGGATGGAACCTCAACTTCTTTCCTACAAGAAAATGAACTTTATTTAAAGGAAGAGATGTCAAATTCCTTCTGGTTCTGCAACACTTAAGTTCTTTCTTACAGTGGAGGGTAAAAGGGAAAATGTTGTCTTCAATCTTCACTTATGTAAGTGCATGAGTGCTTACTAAATGGAAGGAGCACTTTTGAGAAGCATCCTGTTTAGTATTTAAAGAAAATAGGATGAAAGGTAACACATCAAACAGATAGCAAAGTGCGAGACAGCCTCTAAGATCTCAATACTTCCTCTATGAGTCAGAAGGCTTTTGTAGTACAATAGTGGTCGCTGACGTGGTCCCTTACGCCCAAGAGTGGTCGTTTTAAGTTTAGAGGAGAGAGGTGAGTATTTGAAAGATGATAAAACCGATGATCGAGGCTGACAATGAGTGACAATTTATAGCGAAGGAAAATTAAATTAATTTTGAAAGGAAAAGAATGAAAAATGCTTCTGATTAATTACAAAAAGACTAACATAATATAATTAATGATTTAAATAAAGGAATAAATATATTGATATTACAATGCAAAACCACTTTATTTTGCATTTTAATTCTTTTCAAGGCAATATTTCTGAAATTTTCATTTTGGTTTGATATCGTACTTGGCGGAGACACCAGTTCTGACGGTATGAAGTAAATGTAAAAATCCATCTTGATATGACTATTTCCGTAAGCGATAAATTAATTACCAAGGAGAAACGAACATGAAAGTAGTCTCCCAAATTTTTGGCTTGCTCTAACCATGGAGCTATCCGACCGAACAGAACATGTACACAACACATAGACTTAACTATACAACAACTATAAGATAAATTAAATAATTCGTAGGCAAAGGCGCGTGAGTCCGTCCGATTAAGCGACTTCTCTCTCAACCACTACCTTATGGAGGCACAAAAAGTGCTATCTAACGGAAAGTAGAACATTGTTACGGATAAATACAATGGAAAGAGTTAGAGGTGACAGCACATAAAGGCGTGCACCTAGGAAAATTCCCTTTCTGCGAAAAATGCCAACAAACTCTTCCAAATAACCGGAAATTGGAAGAACCGGGTTCGAGTCCCGACCACGTCAGACTTAATTCATCATAAAGTTTAAATAAAACAGCAATCGGAAGTAAATTTAGGAAACGACGATCCCAATGGAGGAAATTTACAACATAAAACTAGAGCAGGTTGGAGCTAGCCTCCTGACGTATTTACATTTGAAAGGGGGATTGAAATTTCTAGGAAATGCCAGGTTACGCGCTAGAAATCCACAGTGCTCTTCAGAGTAAACGATCTTGGAAACAGCAACAAGTGAGCTTTACAAAGTAATTTCTAGATTTGGAATGCTAGAGCAAAGAATCGGAGTGGGGCCTCTAAAAAAATGCCTTGTGCCACTTGTCTGTGGCAGAAATTTCTGTAAAGTAACATCCGAAAGAGAAGAAATTGAACAAACATCACGCTTAGAGAAGGAGAATTTCAAAGACTATCAGCTCTAGGAAATTGAACGTCTAGTGGGAAGAATGCAATCAACACACCGTGTTTACACGTGGATTAGTCGATACCTTTAATTTTCTCTAAAAATGTACGTTTTTCTCATACGTCATGTATATGAGAAAAAAACATCATTTTTCCGTTATTTTTCACTTATATTCTGCTAATTTAATAACAATGGATTGATTTTAATATTTTGACATTTTCAAATGTATATACTCAAGTAAAGAGAGTTAAGGAGATATAATTCAATATTTCAACATACCCCATTTAAATCTTATAAGTCAACAGTATTTTCTTAGAGGTTACACGTAATATCGCTAAGATGGTATATTTACAAGCTTCAGCTAAAGAATGGCAATGTCTGCAGCAGATTTTGTGATGCTGAAAGCGGTATGCACCACATTGTCTACCACCTTCGAAATTCGAAAAAGGACTTTTGATAAAACTAAATCTATAATAACGAGTATTCTTATATAATATATGATAAAAGAGGTCGGCCGCATTCAACATCTCGATCAAACGCAAATATAGTAGTTAATTGGTAAGCTTCATTCCGAGCTTCTTTTGGACGCTTAATTACGTTATTAACTTTCTGCGTAAGTTGTAAAAGAGTGAATCATAACTTCTCTGTCGTGAATACCTCGACTCGTAATTTTTAAAAATGTTTGTTTAAATATTGACCTTTACGCAGAGGTTATATATTACTTTTACTTATACAAAAACAGTATTAACGGTAAATTAATTAAAGGGTTGAGGTAACAAGACAGCCTAGTTCTGAATATGTTAGCTCAAATATAAAACAGGTCACTAATGTATTACATTTTATTGAAAGAACTAGATATTCTTGTCATAGCTTAAGGCTAAAATCATAAGTTTTGTTTTTAGGTTAAATTAGCAAATTTTATACTCATTCAGAAGCCCTGGAAATTGTCGTAGCAAAAAATGATGAAATATGACAATGAATAATACAATGTTTTTAAACTTTTTATCTTCTTTCTATTTAACAAATGATTTATAGTTATTCATTTTTTCATGTACCACTTAATTAGTCTTCTTCTATGTATGTACCATCAAATGTTCGTGTACCACATGTTGAAAATCTCTGCCATAGAGGAATCCACTCGTCCCTCAACGAATTAATTCACATTGGGTGCTATGTTCACATGTTCTTATCGAATTCAGAGTTCTCCTACAAAGGAATCTTTTTTAATACCTCTGTTTTTGTAAACCTTAATGGCCTGAAATTGCTGCTCTCTCAGCAAAAAACAGTTTTTCTCAGAATAAAGGATTCTAGAAATACTGATTCAGCGATTGGTGGTGACCTTTAGCAATCTTTTCTTTGTCCAAGACTGGAGAGCCAATGTTAGAACTTCGCCGTACGAGATACGAGAATTTTTTTCTCAAATATCCCGATGATATTTCGGGTACACTCAGCAATTTTATTGTACAAGTACAATCAGGACCTATTCTTGGCTATTGAAAGATGAACTTCTGATAAATATAGCGCTCCTTTGCTAAAATGAACAACGAAATAGATTTTAACTTATTATTTTCGACATTTTAATTACGTTACATAACAATAAACTTTTCTTCCTTTACGTAAATTTTTATAGATAAAGACGTATCGTGTACTTAAAAGGAATAACAGCATAATTTCGGGCTCCTGAAAATCGAATACATTACAGCTATTTTACAATTAGCAAAAAGTTTACTTCAGATCTAAATAAATGGACTTAATTTTATAGCGATCAATCATTCAAACTTTAGATCTTCTTCTGAAACTCGACCTCAAAGCGGACTAACGATGAGAAATTTTTAAGATTGCGTTATCAATATCTTGCTTACAGCTAAATTATGGAACAGAATGCTCTCGAAAAAGAAGTAAATAAGGAAAGGTCAGCTAATATCATCCGATAGTAGAATCACTCGAAGAATACGGCGTCCCAGCGGCGAAGATAGTGCAACTACGAACATCTCGACCCACTCCTTCTCAGCTAAAACAAGGAATCACATCTATCTCACCACCTCGTCCCCTTCCATTGTATCAAATCCTACTACAATCAACATCAGCACCGGAAGTTTTTGAATCCCTACAATATGTATGTAACATGAAAGTAAAAATAGAACGATTCAGACCCCCTAGTGGGCCTCCCCAGAGCCATCGATGCCAACTATTTGGCCACACAATAAAAGCCTGCAACATGAACTTTAAATGCGTTAAATGTGGGCAAAATCATCCTTCCTCCGAATGCCGAATGCCGAAAGAAGCGGCAGCGATCTGCGCAAACTGTAAAGGAGATCATCCCGTCAACTATCGGGGCTGCCCCGCATACAAAGCACTTAAGGAGCGCCTAACAAAATTAAAAGAAGCCGCAAAACTAGCATCAGAAAAATCCAAACCCCAAGCGCCACCAGCAAATTACTCTACCACCTTTCCTACAATAATCCCAACCGCACCCGAATCGACATATGCCTCCATCGCCGCGTACAAACCTATTTCTCCCTCTCCTACTCCAAACCACCCCTGCGAACTAACCAATGATAACTGGAAGATAGAACTCAGCAAATGGATTACATCCTTAACAGTGTTATTATTACAACCAAATATGACGAAAATAGACTTCGTTAATCAAGTTGTAGCTGGATCTCTAATTTTAATAAATGGCTAACACATTCTCACCTACACCTAGAATCAAACTATTGCAATGGAATAGCAATGGTGCAAAACGAAATTTGGAGGAATTACATCTCATTCTTGAATCTCAAAAGATTCAAGTTGCATTCCTCGCTGAAACACATCTAGTATCAGAAGATAAATTCTATGTCCCAAATTTTAAAATCTACAGAAAGGATCAACCCAGCCGTACCGGAGGAGTTGCATTGTTAATTAAATCCACGTTGGTTAGTAAAATAACTTCGTCTCCACAGACCAGAAACCTTCAGATAATTTCCGCAAAAATAACAACCACTAACGGAGACATTACTTTTGCATCAGTCTACAATCCAGCATCCAAAGAGCTGCTAAATGAAGATTTGGACGCATTGGCATTAGATTACAACACCACAATGGCCTATGTCGCGGGAGATTATAATGCAAAACATCGCAAAGAAATAACAAGTGTGAAAAATAGCGACACGACTGGGACTCGAACCCAGGTCTCCCACTTTCCGGGCAGGTATTCTAACCACTGAACTACCGTGCCGCGTCTC
>KZ308968.1:26927-90874 GCA_000376725.2 Ladona fulva
TGGCATTATACATATAAGACCTACCTACAGAAGTTATACCGATTCGAAAGCAAAACACTCAAACAGATTCTAAACGTTCCATATCACACAAGTACTTCTGAGATATACAAATTCCATAAGATCCCACCACTCTCCAATCTTTTAAATAAAATAACTCAACGATTCAACACAAAACTGAAATATATTCAAAACTCATTATTTTCTACTATATGGAACTACAATCCACAAACAACTGATTACAAATACCGTCGTCCAAAATTCGCACTGCATGATTAACCTCTAAACCCGACCACTTATCCTCAATTGAGCAAGACGCTCTCCTCTACCCAGTGAATTAAAATTAAAAACTGAACCCCAAAGTTTTTAATAAGAAAACCATGGATAAGACCCTGAGTCAGGAGCCATGACCAGCATTCCTGAAGGAAGTGATAGTTCTGTCTGTCTGTCTGGGACTCAAACCCAGGTCCCCCGCTTTCCGGACAGGTGCTCTTTTCACATTCACTTATTTGTTGTACTTGAAAAGAACTCTAAAAACCATCAACCACGTGATTCTGCCCAAAACAAATTATGCGCCCTATGCCCATTCAATTACTTTTCCTTAACAGTGTAGAATAGAGTTCGTATGGTAGTTAAGTGGTTAGAACACCTGCCCGGATAGGTGGAGACGTGGGACCTAGCTCGAGTCTCGGTCACGTCGATATTTTACAAATTATCACATTCAGATGTTACCTGATGGAAAGATAGTGTTTGAGGAACTCACCAAGTGTTTCTCTTTAAGGCGTGATATCATGTTAGAGGTGTGTGGAACTCAAAATTGTGTTTATTGGTTCGTGAGTTCCGAAAAGTTGGCGACCGCTGGCCTAGGCGACTCCAATAGCTATGCCTGTTTCATATTATGTTATCGCCACGATTTCCCACAACGCCGCATTTCAATGAATGATAATGTGATGATATTTGCAATGATTTCGAGCCGTTAGTATTTCATACATCCCAAAATTGTATCCCAGTGATAAGCGCACCACATAATTGCTTTTTGCAATCGACGTCAAGATAGAACGCATTGATAGCGGAAAATAATCTTTCTGGCGTAACCAGGCGGAAAATGGTAGCGGAGCGACTTAGGTAAGCGCTTGATTTTATCATTTATGTGAGAGAGTGAGAAATAGATTGTGTGCATGTCTCTACTGCCATCTTGAAGTTTCTGAGGGGGAAGTTAAAGTCGATTTATTTGCCACTCCTCACGATAAAGTTATTGCATCCACTGAATTTCAACAGGCGAATTTTCCTTTAAAATCGCACTCACCCGAGATTTACAAGTGCTAATTTCATTCAAAAGATAAAAAACGAATCCAAATATCTCAAAGCATTCAAATGAGACTTCAGCGCCACAAAGTTTGCGATGTAATCCATGAATCTGGGATTAATCTGGGTCAGGAAAATGTCACAGCAAGTTTGATGATGAAAGGAGATTTTCAAATTGATACCGCCGACCACAAACATGCACTATCAGCTTTCATATGCTAATAAGCCATCTAGCATTTCTTGGGAAAGTAAACTGGAAGATGGGTCGAAGAGGTCGAAAGAGGGAGTTTTGGCGGTTCGGCCTCGCTGTAAAACAGGAAAATTTGCAATTAAAAGGTAAGTATACCTCAGAAGAAAGCGTTTCTTCGCCTATTTAACTACTTATGAAGGAGTCGAAGAACTGTTTCCAATTATTAATTCTAATAGTGTACTGGTTGCTGAGGCTTTTTTTTTGTATCTACAAAAAATTATAAAATATTTCTTAAGGTAAAGAAATATTTTATAATTTTTTGTAGATACAAAAAAAAGCCTCAGCAACCAGTACACTATTAGAATTAATAATTGGAAACAGTTCTTCGACTCCTTCATAAGTAGTTAAATAGGCGAAGAAACGCTTTCTTCTGAGGTATACTTACCTTTTAATTGCAAATTTTCCTGTTTTACAGCGAGGCCNGCAAAAAGTATTTGAGTAAACTTACCTTATATGATTTCATTACATATTCTTGGAAAAAAATTCATCTTATAGATATCTTTTATTAGTATTAGAGGATATAATTTTTATCATGAACCGAAATTCTTTCCTTAGCACCCAACGGATACGTCATTTAATTTTCTTTTCCTAACGTCTAATGCATCAGATTTTACTTCAAATCCCTCCTTGGACCTTGATAAGGGCCTCCACTAAAAACATCAATTCAAAATTAAGATAGGCACCATTTAACCTACGACAAAATTATCGTATATGAAGTTTTAAATTTATTAAAGTCAAAAATCGATTCTTTTCCTTAATATCAATTTTAACTAGGTTTATAAATGACAACATCTATTAAGGGAATATTGAAAAGCATTCTTTTAAGAAGCAAATCAGCGCATTAGAGCGTGATAAGTTAAACGGAGAAGACATTAATTTCACTAAATAAAATAATATTTCAATAATGAATTAGTTAACAGAATATGTTCAATAGATTTTACTCATAAACTCTTTCCGTGCAGGTAAAATAAGCTGCTGAAGTGGCAGTAACTTTGTGGAACATATCCGTATTTAAAATAACGAATATGATGACTATGGTTTACAATGTATTTATTTAGGTTGTTTGCAAGGAAGGAATTTAAGAACCTTTGCAAATTGAGTCGCGAGCCGGAGAGAAAACCTAAATAATGAACGGAAGTGAAAAAGGCCAGACTTATTCCTCAAGTTTACATTAGTTTCGAATTCGAAGTTATTAGCTTAATGATGTGTACTTAATGAAAGAGTTAACGAGCTTCTCCCTAATTGTATTTTAATCAATTAGGTTTAATTGCTCAACTTTTAGAATAACTACAAGTGCAGTCCTTTAATTAATTGTTTTATTTTTCTTTATTTATTCAAAATTATTTGCAGAAAAATGTACAACTTTACAGAGAAAATTATCATGGTCTACTGTTTTAACGATTAATATATTTTGAGGAAAGGAAGATATTTTGCTAAGTCTACGTATTGTGTTTTGGTGCTAACCAAGGTTGTGATTTGATTAAAAGTATTGCCGGCAGCATACAGGCGACCGAGGGAGACCTTTCAGGATGATATTTCTCATCTTGAGAGGACCAACACTACTGAATTCCATGGAAGTGGGGAAGTGGATGATTTTCCTCACCACTCGAGAATGCTTCCAGAGAGGAAACAGATGAAATTAAGCCCAAGAAATGATAGACCCAGTTCATGCGAGGGAGCTTAAGACTTATCCTTCACATCGCTCCACCGGAGAGGGTATACCAGCGAGGAATTATTCTTAGAAACGGATGGACGCGTTACATCAATTGACTTGACGGGAACTGGAACATATGATGCAGGGGAGAAAATGAAGTTCTATCTCAAAAGGAAGGATTGCCCGCAAAACAAACGTCGATAAACTTTCGACTGAACGCGCACTGCGATGACGGAAGACAAGGGATTGATCGGCCGGCGTCTTAAGGAAGATTCAAGAGATGTATGAAGATAAAAGAAACGTAACGTTTTAAAAACATTATTAAGAGCAAAGATGGTATAGAAGCTCTCACTTAGAATTATAAAGGTAATAACCCGAATTTTTCATATCATACATGAAAATGCATTACATAAAAATCGAAGTCACTGCATTACCGCAAAATTAAACAAAATATTGAACTATAAGTAGTATTTCTACAAATATTAATGAAGGAAATGTATATTTAAATTATGTTGTGACATAAATTATATTACATATTCTATGAACGTACTACTTTATATTGTACACTACATATACTTTAGTATAGGTATACTATACATTATGCCATGCACAGCATATACTTTATACTATGAACATTATTTCGACACTTACTCAACAAATATAAAGTTTTATCTCGAAATGAAAAACAAGAGAACTTAGTTACTGAGAGTCCAATAGCACAGTCTTATTGACGCTCACATACGAACGAGGCCCTCAGCTAGCGCCTATTGCGCCTAATTATAAATCCATCCCTGCGCTTAGTGATGGAACGCATTCATAAGTTTTTTTGACATATTATAGCTCCATTGGTAGAGTTATTAAACAGTGAGACATCAGCCGTCAAAATACATTTAATTACATGAGTTAGCGTAGTCTTTTCAGCATTATATGCATATTGTAATATATGTGCCAGAACTAAAAGAAGCAGTTATGAAGAACGTTTGATGAAAAGCTAATCATCATGACTTCGACCGAACCAAAGGACCGTATGCCCTAAAATTGCCCACTTAACACCTTTGAATTTCTGTCTGCCTTCTGCCAACTATCCTGTCTTTATATTTCTATCAATCCCTCTCCTCTCAGTATTTGATCCACCCATTTTCTCGCCCATCGACTTATTTCTTCTTCTTTCTTATTCCGCCATCTCCAATACCTCCGCGTTCGCATTGGTAAAGAAGGAAAGGAAATGTTAAAATCAATTTATGAGTAGCGATTCCGCCGATCTCCAGGATTTCTGACACACTTCTTTAGCACGAATGACGTCTCTCCATTTTCGCTGCGAGATTTCCACGACTCGTAATCGCGTGAATAGTGTAACGTAAGCATGCTGTTTTAATTACTACTAAAAGCATATACGGTTAGTTTGAGATGTATCTCAGCTGCCAGAAATTACGCTTTCATAGAGTAATTAAATCCTTAAAAATCACAAAGATCTTCTATCTTAAATCCCGATTTCGATAAAAATTTCAAATGATTAAGGTACTTATTTTTAGATGTTGCAAAAATGAAAAGGTAAACAAACTTGATCATTACTCCTCTCTATCACAGCAACCAATGTTATTAATATATATTCATGAGGAAACTGTAAAAACGTAAGTCACGTACGCTGTGAAAAACATTATGAGCTTCTTATGTACATATTTAAAACAAAATGGAATGATTGCTTTCTTACTTCTGATAAAACATCGACTACGCATAATTTGCGAAGATATGACGAATTCAAATCCCGCTAAAGATCCACACTTAGTCCAGTTTTTAAGGACATTTGAGAATCGTAGCGATATGAATGTGGTGAGGAAGTTAATTATTAGGAATATATTATGGATACAAGGAGTTTAATCACTCATGTTAGTAATTAATTACATAATTTTTTAATAGGGGAAATAGTGAAAAAGAAAGGAAAAACAGACTAAATCACGCTCATGATTAGTTTTACATAATTATACGCAGATTATCAAAAGTTGGTGGGACTTCATGAATGAATTAAAAATTCTAAGGGATTGCTTCCACTAAAAGAAGGAAATGCGTTAAATCGTATCATTCTTTCAAGTATTTCTTCTAGTAACCTTAAAAGTAGCATCTCCTAACTCGGAATGTTAAACAGCCACTAATACATGAAGTCATACGTAACGTTACAGTTAAGTTAGAAAACATTAACATAGAAATTATGAAAAAGAAACACCTAATGCAGTAAAGAGATGAGCAAGCGGTGCGCCTCACTAATCTTCTGCCTATTTTGGTTAAAGCGGGTATAAATGAAAACAGGGATAATTTCGTTCTTCTAGATACTCAGAAGTGAACTAGAGCTCCGAACCATAGAGCATGCGTCATGTCTCAATGTTAATGCGTTCACTTCGGCGAAACGAAAGCCTAAAAGAGGGCGTTATGAACAAAAGGAAGCCAAACTATTGGAGTTTTCCAGTACTTCTCCCTTGACCTCGAATTCTAATAATAAGGGAGTCTGATAATCACGAGGCGACGTCTGTGTACGTTCGTTTCATCTGCCAAGTGGACGCCGTCTCTGGCGTCGTAACGCCATGCTCGCTTGGAGAGGGACTTTCATCCATAAACAGCGATGAATGGATACTCAAGGTACTGGCCTACTTGCTTTCTCTATACCTGATGACTAAGAAGCTACCATTGTGGAGCAGACGCTTCTCCTGCTATCCTAAAGGCGATAGGCCTCCGAAGAAATAGTTCTCGTGAACTCAACAGAGATAGCGCCACATTTTTAAAATAAGAAACACCCTTAATGATAGTCGCCAAACTTATCTCTCCAACGACGAACTAACGTACAAACTTAAAATTATTGGTAGAGTAAACCATAATTTAGTTAGATTCAGTCTAAATTTCAACCGAAAATGATAAAAACACCAAGAATCTATTCAAAATAAAAGACAAACACTATTTTCTAGGTCCAATGAAATGTTTTTTATCTTTAGACGAGCAAATCAACTGAAAAACTCTTCCTCGTGAAGTCAGAAGCACATTGAAACCCCTAATGTTAGGTGCCAAAATATCCAGGGATACTAATGGGTACTATTACTGCTACGTCAATAAATACAGTATAATTGCTTCCTACGTAAGCTTTCTTATTCTGATTCTGCGTATACTATTTTAAGCGGTTTATTCGAGGAGATGAAACTGCAAACAGGAATTCATCGCAAGCCATAATGATTTTATGCAGGATTATTTACTAATAAATAAAAGGTTATGCATTAAAGCTGTTATACATTTAAACTTTAAACATCTAAAGATAAAATAACATGAAATAAGGGCAGGTGATAATAGAATATTTATATGCCAGTCCGGAGATCCGATTGAGGTAAACTTTCCAACGTTTTCATTTTCACATTGAAACCCGCTAATTTTAATATCCTGAGGTATAACATGAAGCTTCTTTCAGTTATAATATGATTTACCTTCCAGTAAAAACCTTCGTTAATTAGAGAGTTTGCCGATCTGATTAGCTCATGGGTTATTTTAGCCGTGTGCGCAGCCTTCCGCGCGTAAGATGTAATCGGAGTATGTACGTCTAAAAACTGCTAGGTAGTTAAAGGGTTAATCAAGCGTTCGAATTCCCAACTGCAAATTCAGTCCGGCTAGCGATAAAGAACCGTAAAAACTTCCCCACTCCTTCCACACAAGATGAATCGATCCAGCATTCCCCGCAAAATAATAAGAGAAAATTTTATTGACAAATTTTGACCCCAGAATGTAAAGATGGATTTATAGGGAATTCGAATTGTTGAAACGGCTAAAGCAAGGCCGGCATTTCATTGCAGGATGATTGGTTTCGACCTCATAAAATGAATGAAAATGGCCCACTCGGAAACGCCTCCCTCAATTCAGCACATAATAAGAGCATTTGCAGCACTTGGTCGGAATTTTTAAGGGCTTATTTTGCGGCATTTGGGGGGACGAGCCGCCTTTTTGCCATCGCTAATCGTGCGCGTGACCGGAAAGATTCTCGCTGGATGAAGCCAAGGAAACAAAGCCTAATCCTCTGAAATAAAAAGGGGAACAAAACGCCCTCCTCTGCTGTCTTCAATTCGGAATTAAAGACCTAAACAGAGAGCTCAAACTTAGCGTGAGAGGAATTAAATCCGCAAAGAAATCGAGGCTTCTAAATACGAACGGGATTCGGAATTTATTGACCGCTTAATACTTCTGCGCTCGCAGTGAAAACGTTGACAATTGAGGAGAATTCAAAGAACTCGAGGGACGAGCGTTATGACGCAGACGAAGATGTAATCGAACTCGTATCAGACAGCGTCGCTATGCGCCATTCCCTAACAAAGGCTTTATCAATCAAATTGCAATTAGCTACGATGCTTCCTTGTCGGCGAAAGGGAGCATAACGGACGCCTCCTCTAGCGGAGCGAGTGATTGGGAAATATTAATTGAAGCGAGATGCTAAGCAGAAAAAGCGGGCGGTGAAGACAACGATTCCTAAAGCTGAGTCAGGCGATTATCCTCCTTCCAAATCGACCCAACAACTTTTTGGTGATATTTTAATTAGAGATATCTGAATTAGAGAGAAGATAAAAATAATGACATTACTAAATATCTTTAAACGAGACTTGAGACTAATTAGTACTACTTACATACAAACCTTTGCATAGAAGTATGTAAAATAAAGGAGACAGCTATTGGGCCTTTTATATAAGAAAAAGAAACAAAAGAGGCAAAAATATTAGGTAGTGATGGACAAATAGTACTACTACTTGTTACTTTGGCAGTCATTACTCCCTTGGATCCGAAGTAACGAGTACTCATTACCAGAAATACTCGTAACTCGACTACTCGAGCTTGTAGATCATCAACTGCTCGCGAGTAACTACTCGGAAGAACAAGTAACTGTTTCGTTCCTTTGGTACTCGAATCCGTGGGATCCGAAGTAACGAAAATTCCAATATTCTCTACCTTGGGGCCGTTCAGTGCCGTTGATGGCGTTGTTGTAATCTTAGTTAAAATTGCAACTCGAATTATGTATTCTATTATTATAAAATTGTGTTAATAGTGTTGAGAGGAATAAAAGTACATTAAAATATTTGTATCAACCCTTATGTTTTAAAAATTCATAAGAAACATATCAAACATCAATCGTACTTCAAAGTCAATGTAGGAATATATCCACAATTCTATTTTACTTAATATCGAATACGTGGATAAAACCATGGAATAGGAAGATAATAATATCTTTCTATCGTACGCAAACATTCAAAAATATAGTTTTTATAATGTGTAACTAATCGTAATTATTTATAGCTATCTTTATGCGATACACCCTCGTTTTTTAAATTACGATGTACAAGACGAGCACCGGAACGTCCATCATAGATTATGAAAGCTAGGGAAATCAGATTTTCGAGCTTAGCATATTGTTTGAAAATAAAATACAATTTTTCACCTACCGCAGTATGTCATGAGTTAAACAGGAGCTGGTACTTTTATTATAAGAAAAGCATTGCAGTATTTAAAAATATGATTTTAGGCACTTATATATACTTATATGCACTTATAGGCACAACAGATATACTCCGAGAAAGATTTTCAGACAATGTTCGCACATTGTGAAAATTGAAAAGATATACAAGTTAAAATCTTAGGAGATACTAATGTATGAAAATATGAAATATAAAAATCCCAAGGAAGAATGGACTTGAAAAAAAGTCCGACGGGACCGGGAATCGAACCCGAGTCTCCCAATTTCCGGTCGGGTGCTCTGTCCGTTGAGCTATCCCGACAGAACGTTTCTCCAAGCCATTCGGGATACTTTGTGGGATGAGGACGTTGCGAGTTCGTCCGCATGGCGGCATCGTTCGCGTCTAGCTTCATTGAAGTAACGGCCACACAAAGAGATGGAAAGGAAACCCCCTTCTGGTAGTAAACAAACGAAAATGGGTAAGAATGACTTTGCGCAAGATAGTGCGCACCCAGGAAAAATCCCAAGGAAGAATGGACTTGGAAAAAGTCTGACATTAATTCGCATTCGTTCCTATGATTTAAAGAAATTAAAGATACATCGATGATATGATTCAAAAATTCAATTTCATTAATTCTTTAATTAATTCAACTTCAAAAGAAGCAGACAAAGAATTAATGAAAGAAGTTTTATTTTTAGTTCTATTCGTACGAGTTTTGGGAACACTTCCCTGATTAGAAAATGGTCTGATATCAGGAGGTACCCTTTAGAATGCAATGAATCGGTAAGTCTTGCAAACGTAAACTTTTATTCCCTTACGTATGAATCAAAGGTAGCTTTTTATTCTACCCTCACTATCCTCAAGTATAAAGCGCGCGAAAGCTGGATTTAAAGATTAGAGAGAGCTTTCCTTGAGGATTCAGTCGATGTCGTTTATATACTTCCTAATTCTTTGGCCGGTCGTATGTTTACAAGAGATAATTCAGAAAAAGAGACTCAAGGGAAATCTCGCACGAACGTTTCTGAAATATGTGTGACTTAAAAGCCAACCAAACGATGGGTAACACTAAAAAGTGAAGTATGGACTCTCGACTTCCGACCTACTAATTTTACGTCTCTTCGAATTTACGGCCACTATTCTTCTCGCCATATTAATTTCCATTGGGCATCAACCACACGAGGCTTTGACAATAATAAGAAACTTTGAAAAGAAAGAAATCCTTGCATTAAATTCTCAGTTTCAAAAAAATAAAAGTAAGCGACGCATTCAAAGATGGCTGACGATCAACCAGCGAGCGAAACTATTGGACGTCAATGAAAAATAATTTATTTTTCAGATAATATTGCTGTAAATGCAGACATCAACCGCGATGGAGCTATTTGGATCATCTCGAAAGAAAGAAAATGAATCGAAAATCTCACATCCGCATTACACCACTGAAATGTGTCCGTAAATATAAGAAGTTAAATCCTTACCTCGTAAGCTGCGCTCGGAAAGCACATGGGAGATGAATACATGCAAATTTCGAGTCAAAGAGGAAATGGAAGTTAATCAATGGCTACAAAATATTTCCTCTTCGGCTGACTTCTCTGTGGCAGTTATCATGACGCATTGCCGTCAGATTGATCGCCGGAGAATCGAAAACGGCGCTGGAAGCTTATCCGAGATACACTTCGCGTTGACGATGTTTATAAAATGCCGCAGATAATGGAAAAGGAAGATGTTGCAACTCTTTTTAGATTTTTTTCCCTCCGGTCCGTGCGAGTGTATGATTGGCTCTCCTGACTGCGATAAGGCTAGCGAAAAAAATAATTGGGCGCTGCGGTATTTTTTTGTTTCTTGGTTCTCCTAGAAATGTATTCGGCGGCTCTTTCGAGATATACATTACACTTTGGTCCTGCGTCTTGATGAACCATTGCGAAGATTCTGGTTGAATATCTGCTGCGAGGTACTTGAAGATACCCAGTTAAGACTTGAGAAAATTTGAATCTACAAAATCCAAAGAAAAGTATTATAATACGATTTCAGCCGTACACAGAAGTATCTATCCTAGCTCGATTTATTTAGACGCGTTCGTGGAGTTTGGAAGATATTATAACGAGGATAATAATTCGTAATTCTCCAGTTTATTTTCCCCTGAGAATTAATAGCACTATGCGGAAGGAAGTCTCTCGGCTTTTGAAATGGAATTTCTGGCGGAAACAGTGGTCAAATCGTTAACATAGACGTATTTCCGTTCGAGAATTTCAGATTCTATAATTAGAAATAAGAAGTCAGGCTTTGCCACGAATTAAATTTCTTTTAAACGATATAATTCGAAAATTTGCTATTAATGACCACAACAGTGGGGCCGAGCTCCTTCGAGATCGGATCGATCAATAGACAAATATTTTCCTGTTCATCTGCCAATTAGTGATGAACTAAGATTCTCCATTCAGATAACTAACCATTAATTTGGCGAAGAATTATTTTAAACTTGTTACATTCTTTAAAATTTAGCGAAGAATATCAAAAAACATAAAGAATGTATATAAGTATCGATGACATAAATGGTCATTTCACATCTAGAATTTGAATGTTTCCCTGAAGGGGTACGATATTCACATGTATTGTTAAGATCTGCAATAAGCAACTTTAAAACTCCCATAATAGAGTTTCAAATTTTCAGTTTTCTACAAGATTATATTGGTAAAAATTTACGGATACATTAAAAATAATTCATACCCATTATTATGAATAAATGAGACAGCTGCACTTCGTATTTTCCGTACGATTTTTAATATTCGAACGGTTTCGGCCTTAAAGCCGTCATCAGGTCTGATGGTCTGATAGGACCTGATGATGGCTGTAAGGCCGAAACTGGTTGAATATTAAAAATCGTACGGAAAATACGAAGTGCAGCTGTCTCATTTATTCATATGCCGTTCCACGAAATCCGGTCATCCCATATCGATTATATTCATAATCATTAAGATTATTAGTCTTCTCTAATTTTAAGATAACTTACTGATTTAAGAGAGTCGAATTATAATGCTAAAAGAAAAGAAAATAATTATTATCTCTAATTGCTATAATTAAACGGATTATTATTTTTAAGACTATAGAATGAAAAGGTTTGATTATATTCACAAATTATTCTAACGACAACAACCTCGATGGAGCAAGGGAGCACTATCCAATTGAATGAATGGGAGTTATTTAATAACTATACCCTTTTTCTTTCTCAGGCTTTCAATTCAAGAGTAATCAAGGATGAGTTGAATGATGAAAGTGTTAATTCATTTATCCTCTACCCTAGAATTTTTTCATTCATCTTCCGCTATAGGAAACGCGTTTAATCATGCGTGGCTCTTTTCAGAGTATTCCATCCATCGGCGGCCTTTCTGTCAAATGGCGTATCTTCAAAACCAGGTTCTGCGTTTCCCAGATCGTAGATTCGTGTTTGCAGAATCTTGGCACCTTACTCAACTTCTTCTTGTATGTGAGGTTCAAAACACACGGCCTTTTAATACGGTGCTCCCATCAAGATCCTGAAGCGACACCGTTGAGATGAGTTAACGAGATGCGGGAGCAAGATGAAATTTCGAATAGACGGATGAATAGCGAGGCTTAGAAAGAGTGACAGAACTCTGAGGATAAATTTGATGAAGACTAAGAGTACGCGTTGCATAAGGAAACCGAAATAAAGTTTTGACCGAAAAAATCACCGTGGAAAGCATAGAGAGAAAATAACGATTTCGGAAGATTTTGTAAATAATGAATTAATGATACGAGATGAACGGAGGGCTCAGAATGAAAATTGATGGAATCGTGAAGGATAAGGGCAAGAATCTCGATGCCGAGAGCCAATTTGGGGCTAAGAAAAGGGAATCTTTGTACATTTGGCTCGTGACATTTATGCCGACGCCGAGGAGACCATAAAAGGACCATCGCCATTCCCGAGGGAAATTTGCGGGTTTCCCAAAAAGTATATTAGCTCTGTCCCTAATCATGACTTGTAAACTTCCATCTCGGAACTTCCTCTTACAGAGCATGACGACTTCATCACCGGCGAGTGCGATAACTTTAGGTCCGACACGGGATCACAAGCATAGCAATCTTAAAGCAATGTCTTCGGAAATTGTCCACCATCGAGATGCACGAACGGCGAGGTGAGCGTAAATAAAAAATAAGCCAGCGCCTCTCTCCCGTTCCCTCACAACCCGATCGATTCCGCAAAGGATTTCATTGGGAGGCAAATATTCTGCCCGATCGACGCAGCCCGAAAAATTAGCTTTCGGAAAATCAGATATCGCGTTCATTAACGAAAGGAGTAATTGCCTCTTTGATTTCTTCCTCTTGGTCCGTCTTTCCCCTTCTTGCTACGCCGAAATCTGCTTATTTTGCCCAAGATCTCTTCCTTTCTCGGAGAGTAAAGTAGCGGCATATACGGCACAGACTCCTCACGAGCTGTAAGACTCGCCTCGTTTGACATTTTCTATAAGATTGCAATTAGCGATTAGAAATGAAAATATCGAATGAGGTGGGAGGGGCTCCTTTCAGCTGCGACGCAAACGGAAGGAACCGGAGCGAAAGAGAAGAGAGACTGGGAGGAGAAAGAGAGAAGCGCGGGGGTGGACAGAGTGAGGCGGGGGTGGACGGAAAGATACGAAGAAAAAGGAGAGAGAGAGCTGAAGGGTGGAAGTGACGGAGAGAAAGGAAGGCGTTGTGAGGGAGTGAAAGGGAGAGGGGAAAGGGTTAAAAGGAGGGGCTGAAAGGGAAGGTGGTGAATGAGAGGAGTGATAGGAAGGCAGGGTTGAAGTATGGAAACTACTGAGCGAAGCAGAGAATTTAAAGAGAGAGGAAATGGGGTTGAAGTGAAAGGGGCTGAGAATATTGGAGGGGGAGGAATGAATATTAGATGGATAGATACATAGATGTGCGTCTTTATTAGCGTGTTACTGAAACTAATAAGTACTGTCTGAAGAGAAGAGTGGCTCTGGGGTTGTTTTGTGAGAGTAATGCGCGTTAGGAAGATGCTCTCCGATTTGGGATTGGATTCTTTAGAGGAAGGAGGAATAGAGGCGGTATTTAAGTTACTTTCAGAGAGTGCTCTCTAGGAGGAGCTAAGTGAGTTCTTCCTTGGTCACCTCTACCTTTTCCTGAAACAAATTTCACAGAAGAAAGGCATCGTTTCGGAATGATTTCTTTCAAAGTTGTAGGAGAAAAATAAAATTGACAAATATCGAAGATGCAATAGTTGCCTGAATTCCATGGCAACACTGCTTTGGTAAAACCACGACCAAAGCTTTTACCATGCCCACGGATTTCCATAACTGCCATTTATGTAAAACTGTCGATGCTAGATAAATTATAGACATTACACATAAACTATAAATTATACACATACCTTAATTAGTGTGATTTTTTGAGAAATTGAGAAATTTCATCCATTTAATCAAAAATATTTTTTAAACTCCATAAACCGTTAGGTGGCTTCCCTAGTGCTCATACAGAGGCTAGTTCAAGGAAGCCGACTAACTCTGGAAGAAGCCACCGTTTTGAGAAGAACCCAACAGGTATTTCATCGGCTAAATTATCAATTTCAGGGGGTAGAAGAATACTGAGCTCTAATGACTAATACCGCTGACACTATTTTAATAACGACCGACAGCCGTGCACAGTTTCCTCCCTAACTTCATTTTATCATTTTTCAGTCACATCTTGGTAACTTTGGCATTCAGAATTGCCCCAATTATTTGCTTTTTCGCCAGGAAATTAAGTTAGGGGCTCAGCTGTTTAGAAAAAGTCGCGGGGAATGAAGGAAATTAGAAAACAGGAAAATAGGGTGAACATATGGTCTCGGCATTAGCTTGGTGGTTTATTAGGATAAAAAATTATTTAAAAAACAACTGGCTCTATGTATAATATGTAAACATGCCCTGTATTTTTCCTATGACATTTGTGCTACTATTAATCAATCGTGCTTCAACACATATCAAAATTGTCGCCTTTCAGACATTGTTTGTCTTTCAATTGAATGGAAATTAAATACATTTGCAATTGAATCAACTTGCGACCTTAACTTAGGAAACTGAAAGGAGATGATGAATGGAAATGAGAAGATAGAAATAAAGGAGGATGGAAGTATGAGAAATTGAAAGAGAGATCATACGCGACCTTTTTGCCCTAAGGGGCTAATTGCTGGATTATGGAGGAAAATTGATTAGGATACGCTCCGATTGAATCTAGAGTTGCATATTACGCCCAAGACTCGGCCAGTTTTAGGCTAGGGTGGAAGGTGTGGGCGTATGAAGAGGAGGGAAATGAAAAGGCGCTTGATAGGAGTGGAGTGAGATAGGAGAATATAGGAGCAGCCGAACGGGGCTACGAGAAGTGTGATGGAATTAGGGGAGAGAGAGGTATGAGATGGAGAGAGCAGATGCGGTTGAAAGGATGGAATCGGAGGCGAGTTAAGACGAGCGTGTTTTGGGGGGAGGAGAGTGGTTGGTTTTCCTAGCCTTCGTCCTCTGTTAACCCTACTTTTTCTCCCGCTTACAAAATCTATCGCGCGGTGGTCCTGTAGCTGGGTTGGCGTTGCGGAAACTTCTTCTCTTTTTAAAGGGAGAATTTTTAATCAATTAGAGGGAAAGGGGAAGGCGAGGCAGAAATTTTTCGTTTCATTAAGCGCGGAGCACTCGAACACTTTTCGGGCAAAATCAGACTCTGGTCCATTATTTCGGGTGAGCATTGTTTTTTCATAAGAACTTTGGCAGTAAATCTAAGGAAACTTTTTCATTTCGTTTAATTCTTAGTCTTTTCGTCCTTCTGAACGTCGCTAAGGGCTACTTTCTCTCTTTCGCAATGTTCGAAGAAATTCCGTTCATCGAGAAATAAATCAAATGGCGAATCTCACTTCTTCATCCAGGAAGTGTTATCAGGAAAGGCAAGGTGACGTAATTTTCAATTATTTTTAGCTTTAATCCATTCAGGTTTAGACATTTTGCTACTTTATTAAACCCGAACCTTAAAAAAGTCTTTATCTAAAAGTAAACTGCATACTTGTGGTGATATTCCATAATTATAGAATCTTTACCGAGAATGGAATATCGAATAGAAGTATCGTTACCGAGAAATGGTAGTCGAAGAGACTTTTTCGGTGGCAACTGAGTACTTCTTTAATATCTAATTGGTATTTCTGGCATAACTATGAATTTGCAATTATGATACTTCTGTATAAATATATTCAGAACCAATAGTATTATACTGATTGCGATTGGTGCTTTGATAGCAAGATCTCAAAGAATAATATACAAAAAGCAGAGCCAGTATAATTCCTTTTTTTGCACATTTTTTATAAAAACAAATTTTACTGGCGATAAAATGAGAAATATAGGTATGACATTTCGCAAGTATGACATGAATAGAGTGCAGTAATTAGGCGGTCAGTTGCCATAAGTATACATACCTATATTTAAACCTAAAAGATGTGTAGACGTGTGTAAAATTTATAATACAACAAGGAAGAAGAACAAAGATGGTATTGTTGAAAAGTTGTGTGGCTAGGAATATATTCCCGATCATTTCAGACATTTTGCTTGTCCGTTTTTCCACGGAATTTTATAATTCCAAAGTCAATCTTTTATAAGTGAAAGAAGTGCAGCGTAGACTTCATCAGTATCATAGTACAAGATTAAATATTCCTATACAAGTCAGATACGTACGTCATAATCTCCACAAAGTCTATTAAACACGGCCGAATTCAGCAATGACGGTCATCTTCAGTTACACAATATACGAAAAGGAGAGAAATTAAACAAAGGTTTACCGTAATGGTCGAAACCGGGCGTGTTTAAAAAAATTCGTGGAAAACACGAAGTACGTTTCTGATTTGTTTTAGATGGCGTTCTAAAATGTTACCCCAGAATACCTGGAGTTTAAATATTTCAATGTAATTTATAAAAAATCTTTGACAAGTAAAATTGAAAAATCGTTGGGAAATATGAATAATTACTCAAATATAAAGTTTCTCCCGATCATGAGTCGCTCTCTAGGAGTTGAAGTTTTAGATTTTAGTGCTATAGTTTTCAAAGAAAAATTAAACTGGTTCTCCTGGTTTCGATTCTTACGCATGAAAATATTTTGCAAAAATATTTTCATGCGTAGTGTTTGCTGAATGCAGATGACTCAAAGAGACTCATTCTTATTCAATATGTAAGGACTAATTACCACTCAATATCTTCATTTTTCACTCAATCGGGAAATTCCAGGCAAGGAATAATAATATTATCGTGAGGCAACTGCGCACTGTTATTTTATCTTTACGGGTAGACTATGGAAAGAGTGATGAAGTTTTGAAATTTTCAAAGTCACCAAATGGTACTTTAATACTTAAGCTGGAAGAAAAACGTGATCAGCAATTGTAATGGGATGGTTTCCTCAATGAGATTTTCGGATCGTTGTTCCTTTTGCTGAACGGTATGTATTTTATCGACCGAAGCTAGTTCATCTTACTCAAGTACTCATTTGCCGTTCGTTTGGGATGCAAGGTACCTTCGCTTTGCACGTTTTTCAATCATCTCCGAGCTCGCATAATGAATCCCATTCACCAGCAGAGATGAAAGGACGTTTGGATCTCCTTTTGAAGCTTCTTAGTTATCGGGACTTCGCAGATAAAATCGACAATACCTCGCTATAGTTTTACACTCCTTTGACTCATTTTTTATTCATGCATGCCACAACGCTGTTTCCTTTTCATTAAGCCTTTCAGCTCAAAGTAATTCCCGATATTTAATTATCCGTGGAGTACGGACCCATAAGTACATTAATGATAATTATTAGCATTGGATTAATAGTATTGGCTAAAAAAACAGCATAATTTGTAGCTTTTATAATGTGGTGAGAAGGAATAAATCGTGATTAGAATGTGACGAAATCTGATGATGTTTTTATAATTTGTTTATTACTATTTTATTGATGATCAAATGAAATTCAACCATCACCATGTGAGTACACTTCGTTTTCTAAAACTGATATTAAAGAATGTTTGGATAACGACGCCTCTTACCAAGAGAATTGAAAGTTTTTAAATCTTGAATTATCATATTTTTACCTTTCGACGTAATCGTAAAATCATTTCAATTTGAGTAGATTTCTATAAATTACGGTACATGCTAATGTAATTTAAGCCATTACCGAAAGATATATCTCAATGAAAAACTGAATGATAAATCTCACTTTCCGTTTTCCTTAAAATTTATTTAAATTTGAAAATAATCTCTATTTGTTACTTCTCTGCTTATACCTGCTCCGTAACTATTTATTAAGAGAGTAAAAGAAATCATTCCTGGAAAAATGGATTGATACCAATGATATTCTTTTTTACACCATCAGGTATTTATTGAGAAAAATTAATAAAATGTGTTAGTCCACTAAGCTCTCAAGACCCATTAGGGAAAATTAAAACCGTTAGAACAATGTCAGCACATAAATGTGTCCGTCGCTTGAACATGTGAGTGACCATGCGTACATAAACCTGTACGTGGGAAGGGTGAGGGTGGGTGGGAGAGTAGGGCTCCATGGATTAAATAATCAAGGCTATGTCGACGGCCTAATGATGATGAATGATATGACGGAGGCTCGAGAAACACCGTCCTGTCCACAAGTCACAATAAGAAGCCCGCCCTATTGTCAACATTGATTAAAATTTCTTCATCATAACTTCAGTTTCTGCATTTTCACACTACAACAGCACTTTTCTGTGGTATATTTCTTAAATCTAGCTGAGAACGTCCATTTGGGCTCTATCTTTTACCTTCATTGGTTTAGTATTTACTTTCTTCTTCAAAGTCTAGTCTCATGATTTATTCAAATCAATCGAAGCTAAATCTTTTTGCTAGGGGGTATGGTTAATAAGTTAAGAGAAACACGTTTTGAGAAGATATAGCCGATATTATGCGTTTTCCCAGTTATATAGGACGTTTTAATTATGTAAGAAAAATCAGATGAATAGGTAGAACTAGTGGTTTCAAGAATTCAAATTTTCCACGAACGATACGTGAAATTAATTGATTAGGGAAGTAGAGTCATGGTGCATGCACCCCCTGCCGCACTCCGAAAGGGAGCTTGCAGGGTATACGTATATGTAGATGTTACCTCAAAAACCACAACGATTTATCTTAAATGTGATCCCCCGTTGACGTATGAGAACAGCTAACGCAACTTCACCGTGGAAATCGTACGTAACGTACTGACTCTTGGTATTCGCGGAATCAGTATGTTTCAATTAATTACAAACCAGAAAACAAGTGCTATTCAATTGCATAAATCTATGCATAACATGTACCTTCTACAAAATACTAGATTTTCAACAATACAATTGTGTGCAGTGTTTGCAAAATTTAACGATGAACACATTTTTGTTTCTAAATTCAAGATTCATTTTCACCTATGATGGTGATTAGGGTGAAACGAATGTTGTCACATATCACAAACCATATATAATTGTCATCGGCAGCCATTATTTTGAGTTTAATTGATTAGGAAAAATCATTATTTAAAATTGGTCAAAAAATGTAATTATTTGTGCAAATAAATTTGAATGCCTTAAGATGGTCCTCTTAAACTAATAAAATAAATACTTATAATTGCAGTACAAAGAGAATAAGAAAAGGCGATACTTTTTTTTAACATGGATCTTTGGGAAATATGAAGGGTTCCTCAAATAGAAATAGTTTCTCTTGATCATGATTCGGTCTCTAGGATGTTTTAGATTTTAGAGCAAGAGTTTTCACAGAATACGTAAATTATTGTATCAGTTCGATTCACTATGAATTTAACCTCTCCTGGTTTCGAATCTCTCTCCTTACGCAAGGAAAAAGTATTTTTCAAAATTTAAACCTATAATCTATTTGGAACATAATACGAATTATTTTCTTACCAACATATATAACAATATTTCCGCATTCTAATGCTTAGTTAAATATAACGTCAAATCCATCGACATTTTAATTATTTCCTCTGAGTTAAAACTTCCAATACAAGGAATGCACACCACTTCGATAAGATAAGCATTCGAAAAAAATGATTCGCTCTCGCTCTAACATAAAGGGAAATGAACAGTTCATTCAGAATAAACAGTTATCTGTAAATGTGGCAGGAAACTATTAAATGGGAAGATCGTCATAATCAAATATCGTCCGTCATTAACTTTTATGGTTGATGTTGAATTGTGTTGGATATTTACCGGTAAAGATCAGGCATTAAAATTATTGAAATATTGGTTATTATCTTTTCGCATTCACTATTTTCCACTATAACTACTTTATTTGGCACTATAAGTAAATTTCAGTAAAGATTAATTAATTTTTTCCGTCGTCTTTAATACGTATAAAATATCATCTTAACACGATTAATCGAGTGATTAATATCTTAATACAGTGCATTATTTAATTTTCATTTATTCTTATTTTTATGTCCCTGTAGTTTCCAACTGATGTTATTAATAACTCTTTAATTTAAAGAAACCTTGTTGAATGTAGCTGTAGAATAATTAACACAATTTTGACCCGAATTATTAGAAATTAAATTCAATTGAATCTCTTTATTCAGTTAAAACATTAGTAATTTACATCAGTGTGTCACTTTTCTTCCAGCATACAAGGATGTTCATGAAGATGTCAGACTCACAGTAGTTTCTGACCTGAGTGATGCCTTAACACAAATTCTGGATTACATAATAGAGGAGGTGCTCTTCAGGTTACAGCTAGTCGTATTTCTCAAGATTTACGATTCCTGCGTATCATCGAGCCGATGTCCCCTCGAATCCAATTCGAATCTCGAGCTCAAAGGCTTAAAAAACGTCCTTTTTTACGAAATTTACGGTTGAACAGGCTCACGTTGCGCATGTGATGAATGAATGCGGAATGAAAAGGACAGAGGTGGATCAGAACGAGAGAGGGGTTTTGTGTTTGTTTGGACGCACGGAAGGTATTGATGGGAGATGAATGACGAAACAGATGTGCGACTAAAAAAGTTGACTCAAAGGGGGCGATTCCAAAAAAATGTTGAATGAATGCGACCTACAAAGGCCTTAAGAAAGATATTAAAAGCTTCAGAAGCGGAAGAAGATAAAATAAGCCACCACCGACATGGGCGAAGGCAAAGAAGCTTGAGAAGCACTGCCCGAAACAGCGGCTATCGCGTATGCAAGTGAATATCTGAAGTAGGAACAAATTTACTGGCAATGATTTATTACACGGTTTTTCCCTTTTTACAGTTTTTTAGCAGTACTGTCATTGACTACATTGGCAGAAGAGTTCAGAATTTTGTACTACCCTACGGGTTAATACTCAGAAGAGAATCTGAACACAATATCGGAAAACCTTGGTTCCCTCGCTGCAAATGACTACCTCTATGGATAATAGATGGGCTCCTGGAATCATGGGCCACAATCCTCCGCAATGCGGAGGATTGTGGCCCATCAATACCCAAGTAAATATACTTGCGCTCATCAGAGTAAAATCTACGAGAAGACTACCTCAACGCTCAACCGTAAAATTTATGAGAGGACTACCACAACGAGATTATGCCCAAAAAGATAGGCTATACTTGATCCATTGGATGCCTGTCGAAAACTTGATAGAAAACTGCTATAAACTGCCATTTCAATTTAAAAATGAGGTATTGTTTAAAAATTATTCATTTTAAGGCGGAAAGTCGGTGATATTTGAGTTTAACCTCCAAAAATCGTAAAGGAACCAAGTTAATCTTTTCTTTCCAAAAGCATCACCATTGTCATAATAGCTACATGGAAACATATGTGGTAGTTCAGAATAATTTAAATTACTATGCTTCAAATCAATGCATACGTAAACATATCATAGAATGAAAACAAAACAGTTCCAACAGATATGCTTGAAATGCGGACCTCGTGCGTCACGCTAGCGTTCATGATGAGGGCAATGGGTTTTGGAAACTATTCTTAAAAAAGGATTAGAAAAAATTTAAAAGTTAAGAATGAAAGACAGTGATCATAAATATAATTTCTTATAAATCTTGTGTTTTAATCTGTGTAAAAAGATAGCAGGAGTTTTCCATTCGCTACAAACTCGTGTTAACTTGTGCCGACACAAGTTTACTCGTGTCAGCTTGTGTCGACTCTTAGGTCTGAATGTTCAAATTATATCCGCAGAAGTTGTGCGTGTAGGCACTTTTGGAGGGGCGCGATGATCGAGGATAACTTGGAGTTTTTTTTTTATTTTAATTTTAAAATCATTTAAAGAAGATTCCCTATGCTAAACTAACATTCTAGTTGTGGATATATTGGAGGTAAGAAAATTGAAATCATTTCAATGTTTATGTAAACACGGGTATGGGATTTACATGCATTACTTGAATACTTAAATATACATGTAAATAGGTTACAACTAGCATTATTGGAACGGGTATTTGTAAACGAATTGTAAGTAAGAATGGTGAATGACTTGTNGACACCTTATGTGTCAATAGCACTGGTTATTATAACAGGGTAAAAGTATCGCAATTGTAAGAAAATTTGGAGCGTTTCAATATCTACGTAAACACGCGTATAGGTTTTTCCTTCACAACTCGAATTCTTAATTATACACTTAAATAGGTAACAATTTCATAGCGTCATTGGAATGGGTATATGTGAACGAATACCAATTAAGTGAGTGACTTTCACATGAATATTTCGATGATAACCCTTCGCCTAGAAAAGAGTGGTGAAATATATTGATGACATTGGAACAATACAGTATAATTAATAAGTTAGCGGAAATCTTAGAATACTTCTTATTAATGAGAGAAGTAGTGAGGAAATCTTCACATAAAACAAATCATCTAATTTCGAACATTACCTCAAACACTCAGATAGCGAATCTTTAAAATGAAACTATTCCACTTAAACCAATCCCTCATTTTGGGCAGAAGTCTCTGTTCATTTTAAACTTTCCATATGTTATACTTCTGTCCAATTGATATGAAGAAATAAAATTTGTTATATTCGTGAAATCTAAATTGCTTTCATTTTGCAGTTTTAGAAACTAATACTCTTTACGTCTAAAACAGCAACAACATTACTGAGGTTATTCGTTCGCTCTTTTGAATTGTAGCGACTTTTATCGGTTATTCTTTTAAAATTCGTAGAAATTTTCCATAATGTATTGGAAAACCTTAGGTGTAAAAAAGCTAGGTTGCTTCACCTGGAGTCAAAATGCACAGGTTGGCAACTCTATTTCTCTTCTAACACACCCCTTAGTAGGAGTCAGTTTGTGTCGTGTTTTGTCTGCGACAAAAAGTGAAACAGAGCGAGTGCAAAGCACCAAAGCTGACAATTGACAAAAGTTAACTTTTATCGATGAATGGAAGGCACCCATTTAAGAGAATCCACCTCCAATTTCAATCTCAATAATGAAAGGTGTGTCACTGAAAAGAACGTGATATATCTCATTTTTATTCGTACTTCGTTATTAAATATATATTCTCATAAAATTATAAAAATATACTTCATTTTCGAAATATTCTTCCGACGGTCATTTTTTGTCATATTTATCTGGCCCTTCCTTTCCTATTGTCTTGCAGGACTGTTTCCTAGGAATCCCTATGAAAGAACATCTGAAATCTTCACCTTCATTCTTGGTTATCTTTGTGGTACCATGCTAATTATTTACAGAGTGTAACCAAACAAAATGACGTCTGACGAAAGTGTAATCGCGCCATAAGTCTATCGTACCGTATCGGTTGGAATTACTCCATACTCTTAAGCCCCTGACCTACGTTTACATTTTCTTTTCACACCACTTTGTGTACTTCGATGACAGGCAAACTGGTTTTAAAGTGTTTCAATGGGGTTTCGCGAACCACCGGACCATGAAACTGCAAAGATTCGCTTGATTCGGGTTTTTTCCCCACCTCCTCCTCACCTCGCTCGCGGCAAAGTCGGTCAATTCGATTTCGTTGGCGGGCGCCGCCTTTAGTGCCGTATCGTGACCTCTTTTTCTCTTACGTTTCCATTACGTACCTTAAACTCTCGCCACACCGCTAATTTCGCGAATTTAGAGCCATGAAAGAGGATTTCGAGACGCGCCAAAATGATCTTGCTTCTCTGCCTCGCAAACAGAATGTTGGATTCTGGCAGCAGCGACTTCTCTATCATTCGAGGTCTCATTCCAGATTCTATACTTGCTTTCGCGACATCCTCTTCACGTTACTCATAGGAAGTTATTTCCGCAGTAAGATGATGTGTCGAATTATGTCTGTATGATATCAAGATGAAATTATGTATGAGAAACTATACATACAGAACTTTTTCAAAACTGTGTGTAAAATTTAAGCAGTTTGCAAATTGCCTCCTTGAAATTATTCCTGACCTTATAGTTTTCAAGATTAAATTTCTCGTTTCCACTACAGAATATGTACATACCTACGTACATGATTCTTAACCCATTAACGGCCAAGGTTATATATAATGAGAAATTTGTCGTTTTATCTTTTTTTGATGTTGTACTGACGTGTTAGATAAATAGAGAAAAAATATTTACTCCGTAAAAGAAATTGTAAATATATAAAAATTAATCTTGCGTTTTCGCAACTTTGGCAGAAACTAGTTTTAAGTATTGAAACTAGAGGAGAAAAAGTATTTTCCTTTGGAAATAAATAAGGAAATATGTAGATAGATATTATTCTATGAGAGATATCGATAAAAAACACTCAGCAAATTTTAATAGTGTAGTAAAAAAATTTACCTTTCGGTAGACTCACGAGGCAGAAAATTTGACAAATTTAAAAATGTATTCAAAAACAGTCATTGCTAATGATGATTATTCTGAATTAAATATTAATATGACTTTAAAAACCTTATGAACAGCAAAAGCAATCGAAAATGTATGTCTAACATAACAATTCACATTCAACATAAATGTTGAATTTTCGCATCTTTGGTCGGAAATTTAATTTTCCGGCGGAATCACATCTGTCTTAAACTTCTTTAACTATTTAGTATATCTATTACGCATGAATATTTAGCAGGACATTTTCAATGAATAAAAGTTAATATATGTAATGAATTAATCGGATGGATGTTACGGAATAGAAGAGAAATAAAAAAATCACGATTATTTTTCAACGACAAATGACATGTAATAGTCGTAAATCCCAATAACGCAACTTCTTCAAACTCATTTTCCCACTTGACGATTTCTTTTTAGTTTCTTTGGAAATCTATCAGTCAATAGTAAGTGTACTCAACACCCACACACATCTGTACGTGCAACTTGAGATAGAGCTAACCGAATTAGAAAAATGTCTAACGTAACCGAGGCTCGAACACGGATCTCCAACTTACTGTGCAGGTAATTCTCCCTGGTAAATTAACATTAAAACCAATATCGTTAAAGTACCAGTATTTATTTACCAGTAAAGCCATTAAAACTGATAATTCTTGAAATATATGTGTACAAAATTTTCACCATTTTATTATGAGGAAAAGAAGTAGCTATAGCATATAAAAAATATTCAGCTATAGGATTCCTACATAAACGTGACATATTGGATACGTAGAATATACGATATGTACTTTCGTGTCTGACTGCAGCTATGATATCTACTTCTTATTTTCAAGAAAGGTAATATTAATGTTCCATGAGAGGAAGCTCTCTCCAAATTATGTAACATGAACTTTTACAGGCCAATGAATATCAATTTTAACTTCAGAAATAAATTACACATAATTATTGAAAGTTAATAATAATCGTGTTAATTAATTGTAACAAATAAACGTAAACCTCCTATGCTGTCATTGCATAATATGTTACATCATGAATTGTAAATGAAGAGGAATTATTGAACTTCTATGCAGTTTTCCTGCCAAATGAATCCATTGTAAAACACACATGGAGAATGCTTGTATTCATCTCATTTTCAACATTTCTTGCGTAAAACATTCTAGTAATCCCAAATCAAATGAAGATAGATAGGCATCTTCCAATGACATAAATTTCAGCGAATCAAGCCTTAATAGTCAACATCAAGGAGAACTTCAGCTGTTGAGTACGTTTCCAGATAATGAAATTCTCCTCCGAATCTCTAATGATAATGCCCAAAGAGTTACACGTTTTCTTAAACTGGTTAGGACTCGGCATAACTAATTGTAAGAGATTCGACAGACTTTTCATGAGATTGGCTGCGGGTAAATTAGTTTCTCAGTAGGAAATTTCAAAGGGAGCTAATTTTGGGATCTAAAATCATCGTATCAAAATAAGATTGATCTCAGAAAGTCAGATATCGAGTTTCACATAAGAAAAGAAAATCAGGGGTGAAATATTTCTATTTTTGGTCTGGATTTTTAAGATAAATACTGGGTTGGATATGGCTAGCGAAGGTGTCCATTTGCTGCCAAGTTTCCCTCAAAAGTTAGGACACCGATGTTTAAGAATCTTATATAGACATGACGGAATCCCGCTAAAGTTGTTATGTTATAAGAAACTCGTTCATTGATGCATTCCCGAAAAGTGCTTTCCTGCTTTGATTGTTTTGAAACGTTGAAAATATACCGCACTGTTCGTAGTCATACCTCTAAATGAGAAAATTATGATCTACGATTTATCTTCGAAGTCATCCTATATTTAACAACTAGTGGTCAGAAGCGTATTCGATGTATTTTCATGTATAAGGATTTAGAACTTTTCTGCATTGGATAATCGCCCTTCTATCTCCTTAACGTCGGTATTATCTGGGATTCAATACAAATCACACGGATTTAGTTTCTTCATTTCGCAAAATAGGAATTTTTACCACTTTTCCACATTCTGCGTCTTCAATTAAGATGATACTGTCCTCCTTTTTTAGGTTTTAGATCTCATATCTTTTCTGTAATAAATTGCCTCGATGCCTCTAAAAGTGGAATATCGATGGAGTACGCACTAAAGTTTAACGGTATGCAATGCGTTTTAATGAAAATTTAAAAAGAAAAAAGAAGAAAGTCCACTCTATCGTAGCTAACATCAAATCTACAATTTGAATTTTAAGGTATTGAACACCAATAAATATTGGCCCACATAATCTTCCCAATTACGCATTTTCCCCAAGTAATAAAAACTTGGAAAATACACCTTTGAAAACATTAATCTAAGCGAAGAAATATATTGATCGGAACTTATGTCTTACATCTACCTCCGGGGCAGCTTATTTCTTAATTAAATTTTGAAGAGTTCTTCTAGCAATATTAAATATTTGATAGTTTATTATCATTCGAAAAATGTAACAACATATAGTAATTGACATGAACTAACATAACGTTGTAGTAAGATTGTGAAGCACATATACTAAGAGTAAAATACACTTGTAGCAAATTAAATGGAATCACTCCATGTATTTGAAAAATTCCCAAAAAGACCGTTTTATAATCTCATTGTTAGTAAGATGATGATAATTCCGTTATTGCCATATTCAGCGCCATTGAGAAATAACGAAATAATAAGAGCAAGAACAAAATAATAATAGAGCACAGTTGACCTATATTTACTCCAGTCGCTTTAATTTTTAAATTCAAATGTTCCGGAGGAATAAATCAGTAGAAGAAGAATTAAAAGAGCCTAAATATTGCTATTCTCTTGTTTAGTTCTCAATCTAGATACTAAAAATATCATAGAAAATAAACTATCATAGAAAATGAATACTGTGTTGAGCAGCTTAAAATGCAAGTGTTTTACTCAGCAACAGCAACTGGGCACTTGACCAAAGCGCAGAAGTAAAAAATCGGCTGGAATTACATTTCATGTCTCGAGCATCAAACACGGTCACTACAGCTCTGTTTCGATGCATCGAAAAAGAATAGCTGTTACAAAACAAGACTTTTTTATATGGAAGATGCGAAATAAACAGCCGAAAATGGCGTTTGTTTGTTAAATTTTGCCGATCTCTGGATCTTTGCTTGAGTCACGGGTTTAGATCTCTGATCTCGTAGAGTGGCGAAGGTCCTTCGTGTAGCGTGTGCAAACATTTTTCGATTAAAAAAGATAAACGTACTTATATTTGCAGCATGTCGAGACTATAAAATCACCCTAAAAGTGCTAAAGTTGTTGGTGATGCTAAATTTCCCCAATTTGTCAAATTCTTCGAGATAATAAACTACATCTGCATATACACTCTGCGATATTATGCTGCACCATTGCGCTAATTCCACAAGAAGATAATGGATGGACAGTTTCAGAACAAGAATATGAATCGAATCCTAAATCCATACGTTGGCCTAAATATTACAGAAGTGATGGAGATATTTACGATACATTTCATACATTCCGCTTCACATAATTTCCACGAAATGTGAATATATATGTAATAAAATTAATTTAAAAAATCAAGTATAAATTATCGTGTAGTTTACTAAATAATTTAAGTCGGTAACCATTTCGTTCCTTATAATGTACTCGTAATATAATGAGATGTTTATTAAATTATGTTTTAATTTTATAGTGGTATTATAGTAACAAATTCGTGTCCATGATTTTGACTTGGCCAATACCCTGTTTGTTTTTATGGACCAATAAGGCTATTATTATTTTTTAGACTAATACCGTTGTGCTGTACCGTGTGCTGTTCTTTGTTTTTAAAAGATCAGATTGGTAGCAAATAATAATTGCATACTCTTTTTTTATGAAATATTACGACAGTTCACAAATCGTTAATTATTATGAAATGTATCTTTGGCTCTTAATTAATACTGATACGAGGGTTAGATGAAAAATATCACTTTGAAAAGGCTATGATTCACGTACTTACATTTAATCAAATCCTGATTCAACTACGCATCTGAAAACGCTGCTGTAGGAATGGAAAGTGATTTCTTTCAATAAAATTTGAATAAAATTGGGACGAATTAACCATTGCTGTCTTGGTTTATTTCAGAGTCATCGGAAATTTAATTAACGATGGGAATACGAAGCAACGAATTCCTTTTCAATTGGATGTGATCTATATTTTGGGAGACATTTGAAACGATTCCACAAATCGATAGTATAAGAATATATTCGAATCTAAATAAGGATTCCTACATGACCGGCAATTGAGAGACCCGGGTTCGAGTCCCGGTTCTGTGAGACTTTTTTCATGTCCGTATATCCTTGGTAATTTCAAGTTTTTCTCCTGATAATATTAAATCAATTTTTAGAAGAATTTTCCTCCAAGGCCCTCAAAAGGATCCATCTCAGAAAAATATTAACCAACTTTCAGCAGTAATTTGAATTCCTATCCATGTCTCATGTCTAGTAAAGTGCAAACGTATGAGAGAGAGAAAGAATTAGAGTGAAGATGGAATGATATCATGCACGCAATTACGCAGACGCAAATTGTTCCCGGTAAATTGAGGTCATCGAGAAATCGTTCAGGCATTCAGACAGAAAATGGCTGAGAGAAACGGAAAAAAAATTTTATAACCTCTTACAAATCTGGAAATTTAAAGATAACCAGCAGCATTTTTTGAAAGGAAATGGATTCGAAATAGATATGAAAAATGTCGTTTTAATTTACTCACCGTTAAAAAACGATCGCCAAAGGAACGTGAATTTTAAGAGTCAAGATGCATAAACACCTGCCGCGTTTCTATTACACGTCCCCTTGTTGTATTTACTAGGGTGGAACCCCTTGTATAGTATTGTTCCATTGAATTTCCGAAGCTGAAATGTATTTCTAGGAAAACTTATCTTCGTACCTTAGATATCGACCAAGAAGTATTTTCATTGAAATATTCTAAAATACATTGGCTTGTATACTACAATGAAAATGCCCTAATTTTCCAATTCATGTAATTTGATTTCTATAAGATATTTTCATCAAAAACTCTTGCAAGAATGTACACCTAGGTATGAATATTTATGTATAATTGTGCGTAGCCTATGCTTGTATTTTGCACACATACAGTTGATAGAAAATGTAGGTAATGCATGAATACATATCATAAATCGGTATATAAAGATTTGGGAGAAATGTTAGAATCTTGCATGGCTTGCATGACGTAACTATGTAACAAGGGAAAGGAAAACGTGTTTAACTTTGCACATACAGGTGTGCGCCTGGATTAGAGTCCCAGTTATGTAGTTATTTATCACATCTATTCACCCTTGGGCAACTATATAATATTTTAATATACTATTTTTTATATTCATATATTCTGTTAGGGATGTATGCGCAACATAATGTACTAATGTATTATAGTATTGCAATATACTGATACATTATTACGTTATGAATTTAGATATTTGAATAGTTTTTTAGTTTAGTTAATTACGTAGGTTATACATGAATAATACATGAATTAATAACAGAAGCGTTATAATTATGGAATAAACTACAACAAACACTACGGAGAGAATAATATTCTAAAGTTGATCCGGATAAACAACTTATTGACAGAGCACTTTGTTCTGAGTTCTTAAAAATATTGTTCAGATAAGAGGGCAAACGATAAGAGTCGACCTATTTTGACTAACTCGAGTTTCTGTCCGTAAGCGCCGCGAAGAATATTAGATCAAGGTTAAATGCGGCTTCGGAAATAGAAAGCCAGCTGAGGAGTAGCGCTGTCATTTGTCGGCGAATCTCTCATGTGCGTGCGGCGGAGAGGGCGTATCTCTCGGCGCTATCAAGAGGCAGTGATACCAAACGGATTTAATTGAAGATGGTTGGATTCACTGAGGAATTTCTGGTGAGTCAATGTGTTTACCTTCTAATATTTGTTTCTATAGCGATAAGATTGATTGCTCCGATGACAGTTTGCGAAGTTCTTTGAGGTGGTGTGTATAAGCTTGTGTGAGTGCGTAGATAGGCAAGGGAATTCCTTGGCCACAGTTTCAGTTTATTCTTTCCAAGTCGCCAATATTACTCCTTATCATCAGCACAATTTATCAAAATTCAATACGCTAACTGTACGTGATCGAAGCGATAAAGATAAGCTCCAGGAGAAGTACATAGCTCGGTTACCGCCATCGATGCACCTACTTCAAAAAGAGCTCACAGAGTATTTGCTAGTGATCTTAAGGTTAACAACAAGATTCCTAACCTACATCATTAACTTAAACGTTATGTTTTCAGGTGATACACAATGGAACTATTTCACTATATAAACTAAGAAGTAGCTCTTCATGCAGAACTTAATGTTTAATAAATGTCCTAGGTTTCGTTGATAACAAACTAACTATAAGACTTGATTTACTGTAATTTATTCTAGCTGAAAAAAAGGCTTGGCTTTCCACAAAGTTACGCCTGACCATTTAGATTTGATTTATTCTAGCCTTAATGCGTATGCTCCAATTAAATTTTCAAACCCTACGTCATCGTTGCTTTCTATTATATATGATATCTACTCTATCTCGGGGTAAGCATCGTGTATAACGTCCCTTTACATACTTAATATACAGAATAGAATCCGTTGTTTCATCGTTACAAATTCATAAACTTATGAAATAACTTTGACTGAAGATGAAGACTTTATAATGTCATCGTAACCCCATCCTCAAATTCGTAACAGTACCCTACCAATTGAAGCCTGCATGTGGTATAGAAATGTACGTTTGTGTTTCGAAATAAGAGAGCCTCTGTAATATTTTTCACTTGGAAAATTGATTACTAATTCCGAAGGCGTAAACAAGGCAGTAAAACATTTTCCCAGTCATAAATAGTAGGTCGTCAATTTATACACCCACATTGTGATGTAACAGGCAGCTGTATGCATCGCCGAGAATAGGTCAAGAGCAACCACGCAACCGGTCCAGTCTCAGGCATTCTTCCAGCCTTTGCTCACAAATTCCCGTCGCACTTTTCTCTGGTCCATCGCTCAAAAATGCGGGAGCTTAATCTACGTTTTTTTCTCGCATGGAATGAAATAAAACTTTTAGAAGTCCGCGAACCCTTTTAGCAGCGCTGAAGGATCTGTAATCGCAAAACCAACTACGGGCCAGACCCTAAAAGGTTTTACCATTAATTTTACTGGTGGAAGACCTGGAACTTTCTGGGCAAGCAAGAAACTTCTCTAAGTTGAAGCGGTAACTCTTAGGGAAGCTAACTTACACACGAGAATTTATTTCTCTTAAATGTTTCACGAATTCCCTTCGCATGTGCAATGTACTCAACTATGCGCTCTTATGTCATCTTTGCCGTCAAACAAATATATGGAATAATAATCTACATGTTTATGCTAGACACTAGCGGACAATCTTAAAATGATGAGTCTTAATGGAAGAAATCGCGAAATTTTTGGCAAACGGAGTTGTGTTATCGTGAGAAAGCAACTAATTGTCTCTCCTGGACTTCAGTACTTACAACTTCATTGTATGACTTCAGTATTTCAAGAACTCCAAAGTTCCTTTTCACTTGAATTAGAAGACGACCACTGAAGTCCTTAGGGACTGCTATAAATTTCAGTTCCGAAAGCTAATGAACGAGTGAAATTAAACCCATGTCATAGTGGTATTGATACTGCTATATTGATTAAGTCTTAAAAACGCTAGAAAGGGCACGTTTAAATATTATTGTAACGTCAATAAAAATTGCAACAGCTGACACTATTTTCCCTATCTTTGACATTTAAATGCTTAACTCACATTTTAAATTCTTATTTCCTCTCGCGTAAAATACTACTTAAATGTAATTTTAAAGCATCAAGGAGAAAATTAATCCACAGGGGGCGTGAGATTAGATTGATAAATCAGCGCTTAATCATTTAGTATCACGTGGAAAATATTCCAACGATATCGTGCCTCTCATAAATCGCGTGCCATAAAAAGGAAGGCGGTTTTTCGCCTTGCGTGCCAAAAGAAGTTCATGGAAATATTTTTGTCGCAAACGATACGAATTCGTAATTCACAGATAACGGAATAAAGCGTTTAGGAACGAAACTCGGTTTCAGGTAGTTGGCAGTCACTTTTATCGAGGAGAGCAAGTTTTGGGCGCCATTGCCTTTTCAATCCCGATGGTAAACCAGGAAATGTAACTTTTAGTAAAAAAACTCATATTCCATCAAAACGGATCAAAATCAGATGAGAGTAGCATGCTGCGGTTACCTAGCCATTTACGTAAGAGCCTAATTTCTACGACAATTTCCTCCTTCGCATTACTATCAACAATTATCAGCGAAATGGTTGTATGTTGATTATCTTACTTTTTAAGTAAGTTTTTCTGTAAACTTAGTGCTGAGGTACTACTTCATGATGCTATAAATCGTTGTAAAGGTTAACAACTGAATATTTCCGTATAATCGTAAATAATAATCAACTACAATAATTGTAAGTTGTTAGTAATAACCATCCAAAGATTTTATTGTTTTTTATGATATTATCACGAATTTTATCAAGTAGAAACGCATTCCTTACGATAAATAATGTGATGAGAATTGAAATAGCACATTAGATTGACATTTACGATTATCTAAACGGAGACTGAAATGAACATTCGCACCCGATTTACGCGGTTTTCAACGTTACACTTACGCTAGTCCAGTTGAAATTCATTCAAAAGATTCCAGCACAATTTAAAGGACACAAAATTAACTTCGAAACATTTATCTTTATTCTCTTCGATGTGCAGGTAAAGATAAAAAAAGGATCTACTAACATTCTTCTTTATATTCCCTTTGTTGCACATTTTATCAACAGAATGTTATATCTATGAAATTTTAATCTTTGTAAGCGTTTACCTCATGTTGTTGCCGGATAAAAATCCGCAACTTAATAGAAACATACTGAATAATATAGCATTGAAAATCATCAAAAGAAGCCGAAAAGCTTACAAAATGTTGAAATGAAAGAAATGTTTATTAGTCTCCGGCCTTAAAGAGCATTCAGAAGAATAATTCATAGGATATTTACATTTGAAATCAATTATACTTCTGAGCTAAAGTGGTTCCTCAAAGTAAATATTAGAGTAGTTACGCAGACGGTTGACGCGTAAGTGAAATGTAAATTAAAATGTAAAGTTTGAAATGTAAATTATAGAAACGTCTTTATTTAGCGTGCAAATTAGCTAAATGGGCGATTTATGGCCCTCTGGCTTTTTCTGTAATAGCGCAGTTACATAGTGAAACCTAGAAACGGTGTCTAGGACACTTCGAGGTTGTAGCTGATCGAAGGATAGCAAACTTTCAAGGGCGTAAGGTCATAATCTTTAACACCTTATTCCGTCGTTTGAAAGTGGTGACACCTACATAACCGAAATTGTTAACATTCATTCTCAGGACCAAAAAACACTTTAACGATCGGTTTACTCTTTCCCGCATGTTATTTATGCAATATGCGAGCTTTTATCGCACGCGCAGGCCATTTTAGGAAGGAATATTTGAAAATGAGAATCAAAAACCACCAAAAACACCTCCAAAATATCATAAGAATTTTTTAATCGAAAATTTTATGTATAATTATCGTATAGCAGTTAAAAACACAAGAAAATATCATTCCAAAAAAATTATGACAGTCGAGAAATGCAGGAGGATGATCTGGAAACAGATTAAGTACATTGAAGTGAATTATTGGAAATAATTAATTTCCAGCCATTGGATGACAGTAGAATTATCACTGATTATTACTTTTACATGATGTATTCGAAAGTGGCGTGAGTGACGAGGCTTTGAGAAAATTGAATTTGTTGGTCTTCTTAATGAGGGACCAACAAGTAATAGGAGGGACCTAAAGAGGACTTTTCGTTTCGTTTAAGAAAAGTTAGAAGCAACTACTGAACTACGCACCCCTGAATGGAATGTGTATAACTTACAACAAACTTTCTATTGAATATAAGATGTATAAGGTCAAGGTTAAGGTTATAGTTAAAAAGAAGTAATTGAAGCGTCATCCGAAACTAAAATTTACTAATCAGTGCTCTGTAGAAATTTCAATTTATTGAGCTCATTAAGTATGCTTACTCTGTTTCATTATTTCCTGTTGATATTTTGAAATAGCTTTGAGTTGAGTCTTTAATTATGTAATCATGTGAGCGAAAGTTAAACTTATTAAAGAAAAGAAAAGAGATTTTGATAACAACCGATTATTATAACAAAAAGAAAAGATCGATTTGAGAGTAACTGAAAATATTCATAATCGTTCAATAAACGTCAGATTGACTATTCTTGAAATAGTAGTGTAATAGTGTTTTTATATTACGACCTCTATAACATTTTATGCGAATTTTTGAGAGATTTTAAGGAAGTGCAATTAAACATGGAATTTCATGAACTCCGTCGAATGAGCTGATTCTATGTAAACTGAAGCTAAGGAGCTACAAGACACCAGAAAAGGATAATGAATGCGGAGAAATGATGATTTCCCTTACTTGGGTAATGACTAATGGATTACATAGAGCTCTCTCTAAGAATTCCGAGCGAAGACTACAGAAAACCTGGAGGACGCAAATGTCCTCAGTCTCTTGAAGTATCATTTTACAAATGTATATCTCATGTCAGATATTTTTTCTCCCCTGGAAACGTTTTCTGGGAGACCGAAAGTAGGCCACCGAATTTCTCGGCACTTGGAGATGATCGTCAGAAACCAACAATTTTTCCATCAAACCCCAAGGAAAAACTTTCCGCCGTTTAAAATAGGGATTTTTTTTTCATTTCTAACATGGGTGTCATGTGGCGCTGAGGCACTTTTCTTATAAGACTAAGACACCGAACTTTAGGTGGTTCAACGCGGTTCCCGTCGCAGTTTGACGGGAATCGCCGTTTCGCCATCACACTGCTTCGCAAGACAGCTCGCTTGCGCTGAAATTCGCATCATGCCCCTCTAAGTATTCGTTTAATACGAGCAAGACGCGTTTATTTTTCTGGAGAAAGAAGAACAGATGGTTCATAGAGCGCGCCGAGACAGATTACGTTGACGAATACCCTCCGAGAATAATCTTCCTTCTTAGCTAGCAACGCTGCATCTGGAGATAAAGTAGTCCATCGACGCAGGGGAAATGTCTCCGAGGTAAATAAGGGTCACTTAGAACCCTGGCAATTTCTAAGAAATAATTTAAATGCTTTGTGAATTTTGAGTCCCACTGCGGACTACTTGGGAGATGAATTAATACGCAACCGAGCGTTTTGCCTTCAGTAAGCTCGGCTCGGTTAAAGTAGGAAAATGTTAAAGGGACTTGCAGAGGAAGGGTCATATTAATTCGTAATAACCTAGCGAAGGAATATTTCTGGAGACCCGCAGAGCAGACCTGCCGGTTAAGAAGCCAGTTTGACAGATATTCAGTAAATTATAGATTATGTCATCATGTATCGTTACATGAGAGACAATTTACTTTTATTTCGGGTCATACTACCTACATCCAGAGGCATGTATATGTATTATAATATCTCTGCGATGACAAAATCTATTTTTATGACGATTTAACGATTTCTGTTGATATATAGTAGACTGGATTGCTCATGGCTTAGAACTGTCACATAATCACAGAAAACTTCTCCATGCTTGATGATGGGGCTAAATATTCTCGGTTGCCGAATGGTTAGAGCGCTAGCCTTCTTACAGTGAGCTCCCGGGTTCGAGTCTCGGCAAACCCAGTTTTTTCAGGGATAGGTCGTCGTTTGTGTCTGTGATAGTCCTAATTATTAAAACGGGATAATTGGGGGTTCCTGTTCTTATTAAAGAAATAATGACAGTTACGCAACCCATTTAAAATACTACGAGTATCTTCGTTTGTGTATTATGCGTTACACTAAATGTCGATTTTTTTACTCCGGTTTGCTGTTTTGAATTCGGAAATTTTCATCGCAAAAGAATACTCAAAATGTTCAACTGTAATCGTTCAGATATTAGGGATTCAACACCGACTTCAATTAAAATGTATGAGGCAACATCACTAGAAGATTGGTTGCTGTTGATTCAGGAGACGAATTTTATATTTTACAAGTTATGAGCAAATAAATTTACGGCCACAGATACGCGAAAATAAATCTTAAAAAATGATCAAAAATAGGACAATAAAATACAAAACACGGCCAAATTCGATACATTAACGCCGGTTTAAGCGACAAAATTTCGAAATTCAACTTCTCGTATGAAATTTACTCGTCGATGTGGAAATGAGATTAGATTTATTTTTCAAGATTTATATACAGATTTTCCTCTAAAAATATCAGCGATACCTTTTAATGCAAATACAACTAAGTTGATATCTGTTACGGAGATTATTCCGTGATTCATGGTTACATATACAGCATTAGCAGATCATTACTCATGAAGATATCTGTTTTTATCTTATAATTAGAATGTTCCACCTCTGCATACATATATTATCAACTATTCTTGAAAATAAAGGAATTTTACTTAAGATAGGCAAAAGTAGTTTTCAATGTCTTCATTTATTTCCTTTGCGGTGTACCAGCAACGTATTATTTCAATACATGCCGAAGGATCGAAGAGACTAATGTAAATTCTAAATGAAAACTTTATCCTCTTCAAAGAAAACATTCTGATAAGGCAGGAGATGCTCCGAATCAACAGATAACGTATGTTATTTTAGGTGCAAGATTACTGGCAAATGGTAAGTTTTTTATCACATCCTGAATAAACCAAATGGAGCATTAGATACTTAGTGTCACACATGATCCTCCTCAGTAGCTCCTGACTTTTTGCGCTCTCATGATATAATCGCACAAGGTTAGAAAAAACGACACGATATGCTAGCCTTATTTCTATTTTAACCCCTCTCAATGAGGCCAAGTAAATGAATAGATCCTGCATTTAAACTTACCCTTCAGTTTTTCCAGACTACAACGAATTTCAAGACTTGAATTTTTAATGAATTCCTGAATTATTCGCAACTTTTAGGTATCAGTAAACTTTGCTAATTTCACATTCTCTTAAAAAAATAACGGAAAAACATTTGCTTCCACTAATTTGGTAATATAGAGCTCCTGAAAGTGAATCAGTGAAATGTTTAATGATTTTAGCCCAAAACGGTACTACTTTGAAAATTAATATCGTAATACCTTTCAAAGTTGTTGTGTCAATCAAATTGTCAACCTAATATTTATTTGGCCGAATGAAACATTCTGCGGCTAGTAAATTATCTAAATAATAACTCGTTTTGGCTGCATACACACTGGAATTTTCGAGTGATTGTTTCATAACTTTCGTGAAAGGTGTTAATTAATGTTATTAATTACTTCTAACAAATGACTGTTGAGAATAAAGTACCGCTGAGAAATATTTAAAAGAATCGATTGACAGTTTTAGACATTCACTGAATACTAATAAGGAAAAAGATATAGGATACATCGCTATTTACTTTCAAATTACGATCACCGTTTTCCATAGTGCTCAAATTTGAGTTTATTAGACCCACAAATAATGCGCATGTTAACTTCCTTCTTCGACCCTTCCAATTCCTCTCTTTCCGTATCTTAATGAAGAAATTAACGCATTAAACTTTTATCATGCAAACCGATACTGCATATTGTGACACGAAGACTTCACTCCCAAACATTTCCCTCAAAATTCGATGAGAAATAATAAACTGAGATGACTAACTTTACATTATCTTGTACTTCGCATTCACAGGCATCAACGTCGATGCGATTCCGACCTGGTTATAAAATGCTCCAATGTATGACCTCCAACTGGCGTAAATTCGTTTATTTTTAGGACTGATGAGATAATAAGAGCCCCATAAAACGTACATGAAGTGAACTAGTTACAGCGCGAATTACTGGCGGCGATCATCAACACGTATCCCACACAAATTGCTGAATCGCCGATGACTGACGATTCCTGTCGTTTTTTCTGCGTTCGCTTGAACTGAGCAATGCGCAGATTTTATCTTTTCCTCACTGTGTGTTCTCTTTTGAGTGATTGGATTTTGGGTACATAAAATCGGTTGTGATTCGGAACGATGGGGGGAATGTGTCTTCATGTCCGCACATGCTTGGTGTTGAATGTAAAATATCAAAACAGTGGTGAGCCGTGTTATACGAAAGAGCATAATGCCGATGAGAAGATATAATTTTGAATTAGGAAACGTCCGGATTTGGCACATACTTGAAACTACAGGACAGATTCGAAATATGACAATCGGATTCTATATACGAACTACCAAATCAGTTTTTATTGGGACCATGACTGACTCAGAAAACAAAAACGGTTCAAAAGATATATGACATATGGAAAACAAAATTAGTTATCCGAAAATTTGTGAGAAAAACAGTAATTTTAAATATGTAGAAGATATTTAGAGAGCGGTGATTTGATAGTAAAAACGTTAAAAACTAATAATTCCAGCTAGGATTACATGAAGACTTTTGGGGCGAGATGTTTTACCATCCAAATTTCTACATCAGTCAGCTTTTTGACGATTCAATTCGTGCTAAAAGTCTTCCTAAAAACTGAACAATAGTTCACATAAAGTATAGATATAAGAGAGAGGCAGATTTAATTTTCGATAAGAAAGACGTTTTTACAATTAATACTGTTGATGATGTAATCAGACCAAAATAATCAAATCATGCATGCTCTTAAAGCTCCACTTGAGATTATAATGATGACAGCCCTGCTCTCATAAGGTTGCTGTTTACTTTCTTTATCACGCACCGAACTTTAGGTTTAGGTTAGTTTAATGGTTATAAAACCGACTTTAACGCAGAAGCACGTAGTAAAAGGGATAAAGTTAGTTTCACACGCTTAAGTTAGATTCCATGAAGCATGAACCACTAAGTTTAGACCAAAAGACTGAATTCGGAAAGTATAAAACGCTGCGTAAAGGCGTCCGAAAAATGACGGGAGAAATGTTTTGTAGCGAATGACGGCTTTTTGGAACAAATAGAGATTCTTCTTTTACTATTCTTATTTGTAAGTGAATTCTTGGAGAAGATAAAGTTCTCTGATGCCAAGACACTGAGGATATTGGAAACATTATTGAAGGAAGAAAGTGACACCTGCACTCACTTACTGTAATAATTAATTTGCCACACCAATTACTGGGGCGTAATTCATTCAAAAGCAAAGAGGATTAAGAAACATCATATATATACTAAAGAAGATAATTTATTTATATTAATTATTTGTATATTTTATAGACTCATATGTATATCGTATTTATGTACACAATTATAGGTGTTTCACAATAATTATATGTTTCTAAATATAAGATAAACTAAAATACAATACTAGAGCCTACTAAATTTGTCTGAGCGGCTGAGGAAGGGTGGCAAGAAATGATACGTTCTCTAGGGTGCGAGGAGGGAGATCAAACCACAAAGATGTATTTCATAAACCATATTAAAAATGATCCGAAATCAGAAAATTGAAATTTATCATTATTTGGTTACGTAAGTTCAGGTCACATTTAAGGGTAAAGTTTTAAAAATTTTCTTCGTTAAACTGGAATTCGAAGCGATTTATTTGGAAAGAAAAGTATCTATAGAAGGACACCATAGAATATTTCTTCGATTCCTTGCGTAGAATTGTTAGTTGTTTATTCACGTTCATACACAGGAAACGCCTTTGAAGGAGCAATCAATGGAAAAGAGTATTCTATTCAACCTTGGATTTTTAACCCTCGATATGGAATAGGTTTCAGAGGAATGATGTTCACGTAATACATTGTGGTGTTTGAACGTGCCGCTGTCATCCATTTTCTGATGGAAAAAGTAAACTTTCACGGAGAGGGGGAGATAAGCACAACCTACAGTACAAAAGAAGAGGTGTATTGGTTCCGAGAAGCCTCGATCTCTCGATCTCTTCTTATTCTCGAACGCTGGTTTACTTGAACTGAGATGCCTCCGTGAAACAGGAGGAAGTCCCACAATATTGCCATAGGCGTTGTAATCGACTCCATGTGTATACAACCTATCAGTTGTTTCTTATATTTTAAAGACAACATTATCTTATTAATATATTTTAAGTCACACTGTAAAATATTAGAGGAGAATCTAACTTCAATTGGAATGCCCACGAATTTCATGCGTCAAGATTCGATTTAGGAAAATTCAAAATTATAATTTCGCAGTAAGAGATTTAAAATTTCAGTGCGGAATAAAGATTTCAATGAGGAATATTGCTGGTATCGATGATTCTATGTAAGTTCTTTTTTAAAGAATAAATACAATGTATCGTATAATCACGTGTATAAATCAATATATAAAACAGATTCTATCTACACTTTCCTTGGTCACACAGCAGAAACCTTTTAAGAAAAAATAAACAAAAACAATAGACATAGCAACATTTCCTCCCAAAGCAACATTTGAAATTATCTCTTCGGACTTATAATAATATGGACATATAATAATAAAGAGAAAATAAAGAAAAAATTCGCTGTTAGAGAATAGCTATTTAGCTTGGAGCTAACATTTTGCGCGATGTTTTGAACGATATTTATTGTCTCAAGTCATATTGTTAATCGCCGATGATTTTCGTTGCCTCTGATTGCGGAATATTAGGAATAATGAAATTGTCAGAAATTTAATATTGGTCCTCGGATTTCGAATAAAGAATAGGCCTAATTTTACTTAATATAGGGAGAATGCATCATATTAATGAGGAATTGATATTTGTTCGTTAAAGAACCATTTGTGTGATTCCATTCAACCTGCAAATTCGGGCAGAGAGAAGGAGCATTTCGCAATTAATTGTTTGCAGATTTGATGTATGATTGAGCATCTCGGGCTCCCGAATAACCAAGTGGGCAACGCGTACGACTTCAGTGAAAGCGGTCCTGGGTTCGATTCCCGGTGGGGGCCCACGTGCGAAATGACCTAAGCTGTCGAAGCACTTTTAACAACACTACTATGAACTATGATTAAGCATCTCAAATATTTCCGAGACGCTCACCACGGATGAGGAAAGGAAAAACAAAATCTGTACCACTGTTTTGTAGTATAACTCATTTCTTCGCATCAAAATATTATCAGTACCTTTAAGTTGTTTTTAAATTATATTGTTTATAACCTGTAATCAAATTAATACCATTTGCTTACTTTTCCCTCACCACTTAATGCTTTTCCAAGTACCATCGGTGGCACACGTTCCTCCGGCTAAGAATCCTTGACGTATGACAAACGTAATAACAAGTATTTCAAAATTTGAGTTAAATCAATGTCGGGTTTATCTTAAATATCGGGAATCCATACTAATTTAGTCTGAATCCAGCACGGATTTCTAAGAACGAGACCTGTAATATTGTGAAACTCTCATAAGAAAGAAATTCAAAGTAAATAACATTAATTCCAAATGTTTATCTTATTTTAATTATTCTGTTGTGAATTGTACATCATCTTTCTGGACTAGAAAAGTTAGAATTGCAACGGAAGTTAATTAACTTGCATGTTCGAATTTTGCATATCAATTAAAAAGATATTAATTTACATGTATTAAGCATTGCGTGTATTAGTTTTTAAAATAGAAAGAATATTTATGTAAACAAATTAATGTGAAATATTAATCAATGCAGTATGTGAGTCGTAGAAACTGTTGGCATGCATCCGCAGGTAAAATAACCTAGTTTACTTCTAAAAGGTGAAGCAAGATTCGTGGATGGTACATTACATTGTTAATTTCAAAAAAATAATTTTAAGTGATACATGCTGTAGTTGTTAATGTCACCAATCATAGTTTGGAGAGACACGACCAATGCAATCACTCGACCCTATTCAAAGAATTAAACGGAATAGTTTAAAGCCTAAAGATGTACCAAATCAGTATCTCTCCCCTCTTGGTCATATTTCTCAATAAGAATCTTCTCCTTCCTTTTCGGCTTAGTCAGCTTCTGTGGTGACGTTATCTACCCACATAACCCTGTTGATTATGTAAGTTTCTATGTTTCCAACTAACAAGTTTCTCTTTCTCTAAACAACCTTATTTCGGTAACTTTGGTCTTTAGTAATTCACATTTATCAATTATCACATTTAACATTCACAATGTCCCTTTGCCTCTTCACAAGTTTCTTACCATAAGAATAGCAAAATCCGTTAACTTCCTTCAAACTCTTATGTATGCACACACCTATTAATCTTATATCCGCTACTGCAGTCTATAATACCACTATTTTACTCTTACATCTACTCAAATGTAAATGTTTACTATTTATAAAATATTTACATATGTAGTTGTGAATTTTAATGAATTTGATGTAATCATTACCACTGAGAATGGTAATAATCATTCATATCATGTATCATTCTTAAAAGAAAACCAGAATGTTTTCCGAAGAGATAAGAAAAGTATGTGAGATTTGGCCGGCAAGGAAAAGATAAGCATATTCACGCAAATAAATCAAAGGAGACCTTTCGACCGAACTCTATTTTAGGCCAATCGATATTTCCAGTTTCTTATCAAACAGCTGAGGATCGAATCCTGGATTGTTATTTAGGACATCTAAACAAAAATTAGGATTATTGACTATCCAGAAGGAACTCTAAAATATTTTTTTTGAGTTTATACAAAAGCATGAGCTTCAAATTACTGAAGGAAACCATCATCCACTTTATATGGCAATGAGGAAAATGTGTTGAAAAAACAAAGTATACAGCCAGATGTGGAACATGCGAGATGCGAGTGATCTTTTAAATGAGAGTCTTTGTGTATAATTTTCTGACAGATTAAAAATACTTTATATTGAGTTCTGCATATCCAAGAAATTTGCCGACGGTAGTTAGCATATAGATATTAGTAGTAGCTGTTCTAGAAAAAGTATTAAATGGAATTCGAGTAAAAGTGTCTCATTTTTCTTCCTGTTCAAAATGAATTAATTTCTGAATCGAGGAAAAGAACGATATCTGTTTTGACTCAAGCGATTCTTGTGAAAAACAGAGAAGTTAAAAAACCCCAATCTTGATATATTCTTATCCACAGATATGTTTGGAACCAAACAGCTCCATAACGACTGGTGTTTCGGTCCTCAACTACGTTAATAAAGTTTTAATTTGATATAAATCAATATTTATGCTCATCTTAAAAGAAAATCACTTCGTAACTTCTTAGCAGATTTTTATTGACAAGTTTCATGAAGATATCAACTCGTTCCGAAGCTAGTCAATAAAAAAGGTAAAGTTACGAAGTGTTCTTTTTTTATGATGGGTGTGAAATTCCATGATGTCACGCTTGACCATATTAATTTTAATATTTACGCAAAAACATTTCTCCGTTAAGAGCTCTAGAAATTATACACAATGGTTTCCTCCTGGTGAATATGAATTAAAAATGTTATTATTATTGTATTTAATCATAATTAAAATAAAAAATATGTACTGAGTATTTATTAAAATACGATAAATATAAAAATATTGACGTAATTCTAATAGTTAAATTTGACACCTTATAAGTTTCATGTTTCCATGCTACCACCACATGTAATATAAACATGATATGTTATTATCTAACTAAACTAATTTCTGAACTACCTGTCCGAAATTCCTCTTAAACCTCACGAATTATTCCATTGAAATTCATGCACATGTGCGCTTTGTTGTCTCAGTTATTGCAAATTCAGTTTGGTATCTCGACTATGGTAACAAGAGTAAGTTCTTGGAAACGAGGACTCAACAAATACATCTAATTTTAGAGACAGGAAGTTATTCTCTTCAGATAGGCCAGCGGATTTCGTTGACTTAGCTCATTGTTATGGTAGTACGTGAAGAGTATCGCAAAATCTCTATGCTTAAAAAATACAAGTTAAAAATCACTGGCAGGGACGCCAATGAGAATAAAGACTTTCTTGAGATATCCCAGCTCCTTCATCGTGTCGATAGTTTCTTCTATTCGGGCTATTCGTAGATTGAAAACTTAAATCGTTCTAGTGTTGCTCTAATACGCGTTGATGGGATGATATGAATTTCAACGCATGAACATAGGGCAAACGCCTCACGCCTGTACCTCTTCATCGAATTCCAGATATTTAAGATATGTGTGAGATAGTGGAACGAGGCCAAGAATTCAAAAGGGATTGCTAAGCATCGCACAACCCACGGTTCCGAAAAGAAATAAAATTAAAAGAAAACGAAAAGAAGCGACACCTGGACTTCCATCCAGGTGGGGCGGAATGCATGAGGTTCTAATTAACTATAATCCAAGATTTTATGACCTTTCACGTCCTCTTACGGCCTTAACGAGGTCTTAAGAAGAGATTCGCAGATCCATCCCTTCTTTTGAAGAAGGAATTATGGAAGACGAAGATTAATTTCCTCGAAGCCACTCGAGCAATAAGTCCAAGAGCGCTCGAGAACGAATTTCGGACCGATTTTCATCATTTTTCTCCCATTTTCATCCTCTCACTTACTTCCGACGTCCAGAAATGTAAATCATCCCCATCCCTTTCACTGCTGCCAATTTTCCGTCCGAAAAACTGCAGTTCTAGCCTCCCTAAACGCCGCTAAAAGGTCTTATAAAACCCGACGGAAATTGAATAGACAAGAGCGAGCGGAGCTGTCAACCCGCATGGGAGGGCACTTCCGACTTATCTGCTGCAAGAATGGCTCCAACTTAGCAACTCCTCGCCCCATCAAAGCGTTGCGTACCTCTTCTTGTGGGACATAACGACACAACTTCACCTCAAGGCATACAAAGATCTTTCGCCCACTGTTTCGAATGAAAGCGGAGCGTGAAGACGCTCCTCACTTCCTCGTCCTCACTGATTCCTTCCACTCTCGTATACATGTACGTACCTTGTGCTAACAACTCATGTAATAATCACGATCAAACTCAAAAAATCTCGCAGAAAAAAAAATAAATTTAATATGTTCTGATAAATGTGATATGTTCAACTTTAATATGTTCCAAGGTACTAATGTGAGCGTGGAGATCAAAGTAATGAATTTGCGAAAGCATCGCCTTATCTACTGCTACATTCTAGCAACTTCCGTCACTAGTCATTTAGCCGAAACACTTGGAACAAGATGCGTTCGGTCTGACCCTTTTGTTAATTGCCCAATGTCTTCTAAGAGGACTTTATAGGCGGTGAGGTTCTTCTGGATAGTTCAAACCCCCATATAAGGCTAACACTCAAGGCTAATGCTTCTGAATACAATTCAAAATTTAACGCTCATTGTAGATTTATAATAACTAAGGGACTAATCTACCTACATCTAAAGTGACCTAATCTAGCTATTTACATGTTTTCCTGGTAAGACTCTTGAGTATGGTTAGAACCTATTTGGGTTCTTTTATCTTTCCCATGCCTTTCCTTTTGATAGGGTTGCAAACTTGGAACAAAAGATGTAGCAACAAGTATATGTCAACATGTATCAGTCTTTAATATTTACAAAGACAGATACTAATTTCGACGATAAGTAAGTAACTTAATCATTTTTATCGGAGAATTTTATAGAAATTAAACCCTATACTCAGGTTATCAAACAAAAAAGCTTTTTCAGCATGGGAATGTTATAACACTTTTATGGAAACCTTAACGATTAAAGGTTAATAAGATCTCACGTTCGGCGATAGATTTCCACAGCTGGGAAGAGCTTTAATTACAGAGGATATATTTATTATAAAGAATATAATAAAATCTTTATTATTCATGCCACAGGGAAAATATAATTTTAAAATAAAACAGTAAGTAAGAAATGAATAAACCAACATATAACCCTCCGAACCGTTTCTTTGAGAAACAAATGTGCTCATTAGCCTTTGCCTACCCAAACTATAACTTAGATTTTCAGAATGGCGTTAGATAACGCAGAATCATCTCCTAACATTCATTTGGAAGGGTTTTCCTCGCTAGCAGAGAGTGTCATCTACGTGCTCCCCCAAAAAAGGGGGGCGATCTGAATCTCCATGGTGTGCCCGTTCTCATGGAAACCCTACTCACCTCTCCTCCTCCCGTGGTTTTCCTCCTCTGCAGCCTTCTGGTGCCTCCGAGGAGGAATGCTTCGACGAAGATGCACACATTGGCACTTGTTGCACTCAATCACGCCTCGCACGTTACCCGTCGCTACCGACTGCATCCAACGTTAACGACTCCCGTGCTCCCTTTATCCCCTCCTCTACGCGTGACCTTTGACCGTAACACGCGGAAGTGTTACGAAATGATAAAGAGAGAGACGATGTATACGAAGGAAAGTTCAAAATTAAAGTTCCCCGCTGGTTAACAATACCCGGCCACTTGGAGCACCCGGCAGCAAAATCAATCCCCCGCAGGTCCTTCCGGGGACGCCGCCACCCTCCTCAACCACTTACTCTGTCTGCGAGGAAACACTCGTGCAAAAGATCCTCCCCAAAAATGGGCACTCACAAAATTCCTTCCGATTTGCAAGGCAAAGCAACCCTTTTTACGACGTACTCTCTTTTATATTCACCCTTTATAGGGAGGCACTCGCGGAACCGAGAGCGTCCACCGCCTTACTGAGTCCGTGGCGAGTCCTCGGCGGAATGGAAGAAACGACTACAGCGTTATCGTCCTGAGCGCGGTCTCTCTCTTTTTCAGGAAACCCAACCGTTTCCTTTTTCGGTGGCTTCCTCAAATAAAGTCCCCGCACTGTCGAACAAAGTGCGAAATAGATGCACGGGTTGAGGCGATGAATATAAGTGGAAAAGTCGGTCAGTAATGGAGAGGAAGATAGGGGAAGGCGGATGGGAAGAATGGAGAGGAAGAAAGGGGATTCGGACAGGGAGGCGAAATGAAAAAAGATAAGGAATGGAAGGGATATGAGGAAGCGTCTATGATGACGGAAAAGGATCTTTCCCTCTCCGGAGGCGTAACGTATATTTTTGGGCGAAATGGAGAGTTAATCTAACTACTGGAGGAAGAGGGAGATAACGGCTTCAGATCAATCAACCCGAGTCGTGATACGTTCGGAACGGAAAATACGGAAGCGGAAATTGTGGGGAAGGGGAGGAAAGACGGGGAGAGGAGAGGAAGTAAAGAGCGGTGGGAAATATGTTACCGCAAGGAGTGGAGATAATCCCGCAGAAAATAAACGTCGCGCGGAAAAGTGTGCGCGCAGAGCGCACGGAAAACAATCACGCGCGTTAAGAAAGAGAAAGGGCGGGAGAGAGTATTCCCTCCCTCATCTTTCCCTCACACGCACTATCCGTCCGACGTGCGTCTCCGGAGCGCTAATGAGGAAGGATGCTGCTTGGGGTAATGGGCAGAAGGAATCGGTCGGTGGGCGTGGCTAGGGCGGCGAACGAACGGAAGCTGGTGTTTGTGTGTGCGCTGCACTGAGAGAGAGGGCGCTGAAGCCGAGATTCGGGAGAAGGCGCGCTCGGGACCGCTGGCGGAGCGCAACTGTTGAATCGAGAGCAAGAGAGCGGCGGAGACGCATGGAGGGAGAAAGGGGAGGGAGGAGAAAGGGTAAATGGTAGCCGAGGGGATAAGGGTAGGGGAGGAAGAGACAAAGAGGAATTAGGATAAACAAACGACGCAAGAAAGTGGGCAATGGAGGGCATAAAATGGGCGGAGGGTGGAAAGGGGAAAATGATAACATTGCGTCTTCATTCAGAAAAGATTACATTTTAAAATTCTTCCCAACCACTGTCGCAGACAAAGAAAATAAATACTGAGGTCGAAAGAAAAGGTAAGTCTTCGAAAATTTTGGAAAAAATAGATACGACTCCTGAAAATTGTACACATCACAATTTTTTTTAATCGGGAAAACGAGTTAGGAGTTACTTCGCAAATGTACGGATATTAGAATGTCGCAAAAACGTAGCAGAGAAAGGAAGCTAGTGTAATAAAAAAATAAGAGAATTATAATAGAAGCAAATAGTGAAACGTAAAACAATGAAATGATGAAGAATGTACCCATACCACGAAAAATAGCTTTATTGGCTATAGGTTTCGACGTGTCGCGTCATCATCGGGCACTTGGTAACTTAGGTCGCCCATAAGGCTGCTTCATGGTACAGGTAAAATTTCTATCATTTCATTTTTTACGAAATGGGGACCTACCACAAAGTCGTGCCTAAAGGAATTGATAGCAAATAGTAAAATTAAAATAAATTAATTAAATTAATAAAATAAGAGAAACTGCGATTCTAAGCAAATAAAAAATAGTTACTAAATAATGAGAACTTGGTAATGAGCATGGAGAAATGGAGTGGAGAAGATGGAATATGGTGGATAAAACCGAAGGGAATCGAACGAAAACATTATTATCAGAAATGGGATGGAACGAAAGGAAACATGAACCAACGAGAGAAACTGAGTGTCGAAACAAAGGAAATACAAGAAAGATCAGAGGAGTTAAAGTATATTTGAAGAGCTGAGATGATATCAGAAGATAGCCCAGGAGCGGGAAATTGGAGTTGAAGCGCAGAGACTCCAGTATCGGGAATTGAGGAGGATAGGATTTCAAAAACAAAATGGAGGGATAATGGAAGCCGAGAAAAACCGAGACCAAGAAAGTGGATTGGGAGCAAGGGATGGATGTTAAAGGAAATAAAGGCTCAATAAGAGTAGGAAAAAGAGCGGGCAGGAAAAGTCGTAAAAGCCAAGCGATGCGAGTAAGAGAGGGACGGAGTAAACAATGCGGAGCAAAAGCAAGTAAAGGAGTCAGTTATAATAAAGAAGCCACCGAGGAGGGAGGATACAGCGTGGAAAATAGATGATAATGGGGAAGGAAAAGGTGGAGGAAGGGCAGGAGGGTGGAGAAGAAGGTGAACACGGTGGAGTACTTGTCACAGGGGAATGCGGGAGAGGGGTCGATGGATGGAAGAATGAAGGATGCAGGCCAAGGAGAGAGCGTGGGAGTGAAAGTGGAGGGAGGGGCGAGAGAGATGAATGGAGGAGAAGGAAACGAGGAGGGAAGAGAGATGGTCAATGGAGGGAGTGGGGGTAATGGGGAGGAGCACAGTAGTGGAAGAGAGGAGCCGGTTAAAGGAAAATGAAGCTGGATTGAGTGGGTTGGAGAAAGGTGAGAGATTCCGAAGAAGGAGAAAAGAGAAAATGGGAGATAAGGAAGGCGAAAAGGAGAGAATGAGATGCAAAGGAGTTCAGCCGAGGCGAGTTAAGGGAAGAAGATGCCTCGAGTGCGAGAGAGCGGGATAAGTGGATGGAAAAAGAAGGCGAGTGATACTAAATAGATGGAACGTGAAAAATGAAACCACTTTGGGGACCAAAAAGTCCACCTTTGAGCTTAGCTTTCTTTGAAAAGATTTTTTTCGCCGAAGGGAGATGGTGGACACGCGGATGCATAAGTGAATGGCAAAATAATGGAGAGAGAGACGAAAGTGAAATAGAAAATGGGATTGAGGATGAAATAGAAAATCATCGAGAGAGAATGGGCGTAGTAGAGGGGAGCAATACTTTGCGAGGGAGATGGGAATTTGTTGGCATTGGTGGCTGCGCAGAAGTGGAGGGATATCTGTTGTCGAAGGGCGTGGTGGTATTGGTGTGGTGGGCGTCTAAACGGGTGCAGAGGGTGCCTTCGGAAGCGGGGAGGAAAAACTTGCAGGATGCGCACCCTGATTCACTATTCGCTTTTATTGTTTTGAGAGTCGTCTAGAGGATGAAATACGATCTTCCTAAAGCATCGAGATTAAGGTGAACCGAGTTGCGAAAGAGTAAGCTTTACTCTTTTATGCCTCGGTATTTCAAGTGAACTGAATTGGAGACAGCTAAGCCGTGGCAATGCACTATTATCTTCATGAATTAAAATACTAGTTTAAAAACGTCCATATTAATAACAAACACCACGCTATATATAACAATAACGCATAATAAGAATGGTTACAGTAAGCATTGGAATAAAGTGAATTCTAATTTATCTTAAAAATATTCGAATAATTTGTTAGAGAGAGAATAGGAAAATATCCTGTCCCTTTACCTTCTCCCATGATCTAATTTCCTCCTCAATCTATAAAATACTCGGAGAAAACATCGGTGCAGTATAGATATAGACGAAAGCCACCAACAACGATTTTCTTAGACCGATAGTATCTTCAACTGTCTGGTTTGAAGGATTAAACAATCAATTTCATCCACCTGTGAAGAAGTATTAATATGTAGTTGTATATACATGAAATTTACATATTTCCTTTTAAAGATGATTTAGTGTATACACTCATTAACAGAATATCCTCACAGTCTTCGATTGCAAATAAAGCGTTAATATTTACACTTAATAAACTGCCTGAATAAAGCCAAAATAGAAAAAAACGATGAAAATTTAGTGAACTAAAACTGGAACGGAAGCTGTTGCCTTTAGTCCTCTAATCAAATAAATATCTAAGGCTCCTCTGTCGACGATGTTTCGTTTGGTTTGGAGAAAACTAATACAAAACTTTCCAAACCAATGAATGAAGCACACAACTTTGTTGTGAATGTAAAATATTCTTTTCTCACCTTTCATCAGAAAACAGAACTTGAAATGTAGTTAAGTGGTTCAGTAAATTCAAATCGCTGGTAATCAATTGAATATAAGATATTCCACAAGAAAAATAAGAGGGTAGTCCCAGAAGTACAAGACTTGACGTATAGACGTCGGTTGTTGTTTAAAAACAACTACTATGGTCGAAAATACCCACCTTAAAAAGCTTAAGTTTGAAGTTTCAAGACGCTACGTTGTTTAGTATTTGTTTGATAGTCATCAATAGTGAACGCTCTCACCAGTGAATTTGTAAACATGGAAAAAATTGCAATCGTAATGCGAAAGAATACTTTCATTTGAAAGGCCTCAGTCCAACGAATATTAAAGCCGAGCTAGACTCTACCCTGGGGAAGTCTGCTCCTTCGTTTAGAGCAATAAAATATTGGGTGGCAAAGTTTAAACGAGGCCGTAGGAGATGTCAAAACAGTAGTCGACCAAATTAAGTGACCACGTCAGAAATGTCAAAGAAAATTCTAAAAATGGAGTTGGATGACCGTCGACTGAAAGTGCGCAAGCTAGCAGACATGGTAAACATTTCAAAAAGTGGTGCATATTGCATATTGACTGAAAATTTGGACACAAGAAAGCTGTGCGCGAGATGGGTGGCGAGTTTGCTCACACTTGAACAAAAATAGTGTGGTGAGGATTTTTTAGTCGAGCATTTGGCGATGTTTCACAGAAATAAAGCCGAGTTTTTGCGTCGGTTCATAATCATGGATGAAGCATGGGTCCATCACTTTACATCTGAGAGGAAGGAACAATGAACTACAAGGAAGAATCGGGCCCAAAGTAGGCTAAGACAGTTCCATCTACTGGCAAGGTTATGGCAGCTGTTATTTTGGATACGCGTGGGATAATTTTCATTATCTTAAAAAATGAAAAACAATCAACGGCGTGTATTATGCAAACTAATTACAGTGTTTGAGTGATCATATCACAAAAAACGGCCGCAGTTGACGAAAAAGAATGTGTTGTTTCATCAAGATAATGCACCAGTTCACATATCCGTTATCGCGATGGCCAATATTAATGCGCTGAAGTTCGAATAGCTTCCTCGTGCACCTTATTCACCAGATTTAGCTCCATCAGATTATTTTCTTTCCAAACTTGAAAAAATGGCTCGGTGGTAAAAGATTTGCCAACAGTGAAGAGGTGAAGTCTGCGGTTAATGGCTATTTTGAGGAGTTCGACGGTTCTCACTATAAACAGGGTATCGAAGCTATTGAACATTGCTGGGAAAAGTGTATTAAGCCAAAAGGAGACCATGTTGAGCAATAAAGATTTTTCCCCCAATTTTTTGTGTTTTCTTTGTTAGGTCAGGTACATCTGGGGCTACCCTCGTACAACGTCTGCATACAGAATAGGAAAAAAACTGAGAGAAATTTTCAAATCGTTCACTATTGGTAATATAGATATAATAGTAAAATATAATGATGGTTTTGCTGTCCTACATATCGAAGAATGCAGCACTCAAAACACCCATATCATAAAATTAAAGGGCACGTGCCGTGAAAGCGAGAAATTTGCATTCTATCACAGAAATGGCTGCATTGAGATTATAATTTACAAGGAAATTATTTCCAAAACCGATTTTTCCTTCAATATAAACTAAACAAACGTGCTTTAAACGAGGAAGTACATACCGTAAAAAAACAGACGTCCGAGAAATGCATCCCTTAATTGACTATGATGACTTCGCATGAAAGCAAATGCATTTCAACATTTGCGATGATGTGATGCATTCGCGTGCTAGCAAATGCAAGAGTTAAGCCGCTTTAGCTAGGATGTACTCTTTTGGTGTTTCTCTCGTTCGCTCACGTAGCTTAAACGCATTGAAATGATTATAATACCTGCAGAACATTTGGAATTGCTCTGGGAAGATGGAGGTTCATAAAAAATATTAGAGCAGTCGTAGCAGAAGTAGTAGTATTTAAATTGCACGTGAATCGAACCCTAAACAAGNGTCAACTATTGACCCTCCAGCTAACCCGGTCACAACCGGCCGTTCTCCTCTTTTTTCCTCCTGTCTTCCTGAGGTCTGCTTCCCACTGTGTTCTATTTGCCGCGCTCCCCGAGTGGTCTCCGCTTACACCACCAAGGTCTCCCGCATGTCACGAGGGCTGTTTGCGACATTGATAACCTTCTTTTATATTAATACCGCGCGCAAAAAGTACATTCATCCGTCCATCGCTCATAGATTAAATAGAAACATTCCAAACGATGGCCAAATCCAACCAACATCCAAATGCTCTCTTAGTTTTTAGTTCATTATAAAATTCACAGTAATAGGCGAGCTCTTGTTGAAATTAAGTGTGAATGATATAATATGTATATAATCATAATTATAATATGTGTAATTAACATAATTAATAGCGTAAATGTAACTTCGTGCAGAATGAAGAGAAATGTCCACAACGATTCTGAATAAAAAGCATCAACCCAGTTCAGTCTTCTTCTATTTTACTTCCTGTCATACGTATTCGAGTTTTGTTTTGCTGAGATATCCGCAAATTTTAACACCAAAATCGAGGAATTGCTATTGCTATGAAAATTATCATATCATAATAAACATGCGCAAACGTTGTAGACTAAATGATGCTTTTTATAGGTTCAGATGATTTTTCAAATGTTTAGTTCGTTTGGATTTTGCTACTCATATAATTTCGAAATTCTGCGCATCAAGAAAATGTTATCGGTGGATCCAGTGTAGATCGACAACACAAGGAAACCAGGCATCGCCAGGGACGGCAAAATTTTGGCGGCGTAAATTTTGATCCTCTAGACCAGAGTTTCCCAAACTTTTCCTCCGGCGGAACACTTTATCAATTCTACAATATCAGCGGAACTCCTAGGTTACTTTTTCTTAATTCAAAACTGAAATTCATACAAGAATTATCATTCTTCGTAAGATTCCGCGGAACACTTAAAAACTCTTCGTCGAACACCAGTGTTCCATGGAACACACTTTGGGAAACCCTTCTCTAGACGATATCCTTACTGATGCATTGACAAAAATCAGGAATTATGTCAAATTAGGGAAAAAAGAGAAGTACATAAGAATTAAAGATTACGGTCAAAGAAAAGAGAAAAAGAGGGAAAAATTCTATTTTCATCTTGAAATTCTTGAAAACCTTTCATGAGGATCAGTAGTCAGAGTGTAGCAGAATCTCAAGATCTCTTTCTCTAACTCTTCATGATAAACCCTCAATAAAAATGTTGTGTTGTCATATAATATCATTACTTCAATATCATCAAATAATGCTGTTCTATCACTTGTTTGAATGGTTAAAATTAAATAAATTTTATTGACCGGGGTTCCGGAAACGCTCCTCTGGAAAATACCTTGAGCCGTTAGTAATCCAGTGGGTTGTTTGCCCACGCCTTGATGATTTTGCGAAACTAGCAACTTCACGAGGAACTAAGACAATACTAATAGCGAAGTATTTCTATGAAACTTAACATCTAGGATTTTCTAGAGAATATGGCGCTTGAATAAATCAAGGTTTCAACATATGTATAAGCTATAATCCTATACCACCCCTTTAGTGAGTTTTTAAACACGTCACAGGGAAATATGAGCCAATAAAAGTCGGTTATGCTTACTATAGTTATTGTACCTTACCAGTACATTTTCAATTATTAGATTTAAACAATTTCTGCTTTCATTAACACTTGCCCATTTAGATTCTTTCGCCTTTGTGGTGGTTAGTAACTGTGTCAACCCAATTTTTTAGTTCTTTTATAATTCTATAATAAACTTTCAACGTTTCCATCTCTACAACTTCAAAAAAGACGACGATCTCCCTGGAGATTATAGTGGTTGTCAAACAAGAAAGAAATCCTCTAGAGAAATTTTCCTGGCACTAGAAAACTTGAACATGGAAAGAAATACCGAGCATAAGATGATCGAATTGATAACTCTATCTCCTTCACACCATTCACTACAATATAGCGACAATAGATACTTATATTTCACATCTCTTCCACAAAAGTAACATATAGTAACCGAATACTTTCTATCTGCATCGTATATTTTTAATCTCTCAAGTCCCTCTGTCAGCAAATGAAAAATGAATAAGTATGTTAAAAAAATAGCGTGTAATGTAACAACAAGATTTTCTTCCATCTAGTAGCAGTAGTTTCCCACTCATACGAATCACCGGTCAATTAAACTCTATCCGCACGCTCAGTTTTAAAATCTCAATGAGCGAAGGCAAATAACACATAAGCATGAGTCGAAGCAAGGAAATAATGAATGGGGTTTCGTCAAGTTAATAATAATAATAAATCGACTTTATTTACGGGTGAGATTGAGACTAATTAGTCTCTTCTTACATCTAACCCTAAAAATTGGTAGAAGGGGTGACGTGCTCATGAAAGTCATGAAATTAGCAAAGTCCAAGGTGTTTGTGAGGAAATAGTGGCCGAAATATCGGCCCTCTGGCTTTGTGACTCACTGACGAAGTCTTCAGCGAATTAATCGCCTAAAAGTTACCTGTATCCCTCGAACTGAATACGCTGGGAACGTGGCTCTCGGAGGTTTGGGCGCCCTCTAAGATAGATTTGCTACTCGCACAACGCTCACTTCGTGTTCATTTTATGCACTATATTCCAGCCGATTATTCAAGAAATGTGTGGGAAATTAGGCAGGCAAGATCACTAACATGGTCATTCTGAGTCAGTGTTTAGACACCTGTCGGAATTCTCACACTTAACATTGAGTTTCTCTGCGTTATCCCTGGGCGTTTTCTTCAGCTTTTTCTTGATGAGAGAAATACTAGGATAGGTCATTCATTTTTTTATAATTCCTATTTGATTAAGATTATGCTTTTATTACTATATACTACCAAAAACTATTACAATCGATACGGTTAAATTCGTTTTTCATTCCAAGAATAACGAAATCGTTAACTATTCGTGGTAAAAATAATGAGTTGTAGTGTATCATATTACCTCTTAAATTAATCAGAAATTTTTATTTCCTTTTTAATTATTAATATTANATTCATGCCACAGGGAAAATATAATTTTAAAATAAAACAGTAAGTAAGAAATGAATAAACCAACATATAACCCTCCGAACCGTTTCTTTGAGAAACAAATGTGCTCATTAGCCTTTGCCTACCCAAACTATAACTTAGATTTTCAGAATGGCGTTAGATAACGCAGAATCATCTCCTAACATTCATTTGGAAGGGTTTTCCTCGCTAGCAGAGAGTGTCATCTACGTGCTCCCCCAAAAAAGGGGGGCGATCTGAATCTCCATGGTGTGCCCGTTCTCATGGAAACCCTACTCACCTCTCCTCCTCCCGTGGTTTTCCTCCTCTGCAGCCTTCTGGTGCCTCCGAGGAGGAATGCTTCGACGAAGATGCACACATTGGCACTTGTTGCACTCAATCACGCCTCGCACGTTACCCGTCGCTACCGACTGCATCCAACGTTAACGACTCCCGTGCTCCCTTTATCCCCTCCTCTACGCGTGACCTTTGACCGTAACACGCGGAAGTGTTACGAAATGATAAAGAGAGAGACGATGTATACGAAGGAAAGTTCAAAATTAAAGTTCCCCGCTGGTTAACAATACCCGGCCACTTGGAGCACCCGGCAGCAAAATCAATCCCCCGCAGGTCCTTCCGGGGACGCCGCCACCCTCCTCAACCACTTACTCTGTCTGCGAGGAAACACTCGTGCAAAAGATCCTCCCCAAAAATGGGCACTCACAAAATTCCTTCCGATTTGCAAGGCAAAGCAACCCTTTTTACGACGTACTCTCTTTTATATTCACCCTTTATAGGGAGGCACTCGCGGAACCGAGAGCGTCCACCGCCTTACTGAGTCCGTGGCGAGTCCTCGGCGGAATGGAAGAAACGACTACAGCGTTATCGTCCTGAGCGCGGTCTCTCTCTTTTTCAGGAAACCCAACCGTTTCCTTTTTCGGTGGCTTCCTCAAATAAAGTCCCCGCACTGTCGAACAAAGTGCGAAATAGATGCACGGGTTGAGGCGATGAATATAAGTGGAAAAGTCGGTCAGTAATGGAGAGGAAGATAGGGGAAGGCGGATGGGAAGAATGGAGAGGAAGAAAGGGGATTCGGACAGGGAGGCGAAATGAAAAAAGATAAGGAATGGAAGGGATATGAGGAAGCGTCTATGATGACGGAAAAGGATCTTTCCCTCTCCGGAGGCGTAACGTATATTTTTGGGCGAAATGGAGAGTTAATCTAACTACTGGAGGAAGAGGGAGATAACGGCTTCAGATCAATCAACCCGAGTCGTGATACGTTCGGAACGGAAAATACGGAAGCGGAAATTGTGGGGAAGGGGAGGAAAGACGGGGAGAGGAGAGGAAGTAAAGAGCGGTGGGAAATATGTTACCGCAAGGAGTGGAGATAATCCCGCAGAAAATAAACGTCGCGCGGAAAAGTGTGCGCGCAGAGCGCACGGAAAACAATCACGCGCGTTAAGAAAGAGAAAGGGCGGGAGAGAGTATTCCCTCCCTCATCTTTCCCTCACACGCACTATCCGTCCGACGTGCGTCTCCGGAGCGCTAATGAGGAAGGATGCTGCTTGGGGTAATGGGCAGAAGGAATCGGTCGGTGGGCGTGGCTAGGGCGGCGAACGAACGGAAGCTGGTGTTTGTGTGTGCGCTGCACTGAGAGAGAGGGCGCTGAAGCCGAGATTCGGGAGAAGGCGCGCTCGGGACCGCTGGCGGAGCGCAACTGTTGAATCGAGAGCAAGAGAGCGGCGGAGACGCATGGAGGGAGAAAGGGGAGGGAGGAGAAAGGGTAAATGGTAGCCGAGGGGATAAGGGTAGGGGAGGAAGAGACAAAGAGGAATTAGGATAAACAAACGACGCAAGAAAGTGGGCAATGGAGGGCATAAAATGGGCGGAGGGTGGAAAGGGGAAAATGATAACATTGCGTCTTCATTCAGAAAAGATTACATTTTAAAATTCTTCCCAACCACTGTCGCAGACAAAGAAAATAAATACTGAGGTCGAAAGAAAAGGTAAGTCTTCGAAAATTTTGGAAAAAATAGATACGACTCCTGAAAATTGTACACATCACAATTTTTTTTAATCGGGAAAACGAGTTAGGAGTTACTTCGCAAATGTACGGATATTAGAATGTCGCAAAAACGTAGCAGAGAAAGGAAGCTAGTGTAATAAAAAAATAAGAGAATTATAATAGAAGCAAATAGTGAAACGTAAAACAATGAAATGATGAAGAATGTACCCATACCACGAAAAATAGCTTTATTGGCTATAGGTTTCGACGTGTCGCGTCATCATCGGGCACTTGGTAACTTAGGTCGCCCATAAGGCTGCTTCATGGTACAGGTAAAATTTCTATCATTTCATTTTTTACGAAATGGGGACCTACCACAAAGTCGTGCCTAAAGGAATTGATAGCAAATAGTAAAATTAAAATAAATTAATTAAATTAATAAAATAAGAGAAACTGCGATTCTAAGCAAATAAAAAATAGTTACTAAATAATGAGAACTTGGTAATGAGCATGGAGAAATGGAGTGGAGAAGATGGAATATGGTGGATAAAACCGAAGGGAATCGAACGAAAACATTATTATCAGAAATGGGATGGAACGAAAGGAAACATGAACCAACGAGAGAAACTGAGTGTCGAAACAAAGGAAATACAAGAAAGATCAGAGGAGTTAAAGTATATTTGAAGAGCTGAGATGATATCAGAAGATAGCCCAGGAGCGGGAAATTGGAGTTGAAGCGCAGAGACTCCAGTATCGGGAATTGAGGAGGATAGGATTTCAAAAACAAAATGGAGGGATAATGGAAGCCGAGAAAAACCGAGACCAAGAAAGTGGATTGGGAGCAAGGGATGGATGTTAAAGGAAATAAAGGCTCAATAAGAGTAGGAAAAAGAGCGGGCAGGAAAAGTCGTAAAAGCCAAGCGATGCGAGTAAGAGAGGGACGGAGTAAACAATGCGGAGCAAAAGCAAGTAAAGGAGTCAGTTATAATAAAGAAGCCACCGAGGAGGGAGGATACAGCGTGGAAAATAGATGATAATGGGGAAGGAAAAGGTGGAGGAAGGGCAGGAGGGTGGAGAAGAAGGTGAACACGGTGGAGTACTTGTCACAGGGGAATGCGGGAGAGGGGTCGATGGATGGAAGAATGAAGGATGCAGGCCAAGGAGAGAGCGTGGGAGTGAAAGTGGAGGGAGGGGCGAGAGAGATGAATGGAGGAGAAGGAAACGAGGAGGGAAGAGAGATGGTCAATGGAGGGAGTGGGGGTAATGGGGAGGAGCACAGTAGTGGAAGAGAGGAGCCGGTTAAAGGAAAATGAAGCTGGATTGAGTGGGTTGGAGAAAGGTGAGAGATTCCGAAGAAGGAGAAAAGAGAAAATGGGAGATAAGGAAGGCGAAAAGGAGAGAATGAGATGCAAAGGAGTTCAGCCGAGGCGAGTTAAGGGAAGAAGATGCCTCGAGTGCGAGAGAGCGGGATAAGTGGATGGAAAAAGAAGGCGAGTGATACTAAATAGATGGAACGTGAAAAATGAAACCACTTTGGGGACCAAAAAGTCCACCTTTGAGCTTAGCTTTCTTTGAAAAGATTTTTTTCGCCGAAGGGAGATGGTGGACACGCGGATGCATAAGTGAATGGCAAAATAATGGAGAGAGAGACGAAAGTGAAATAGAAAATGGGATTGAGGATGAAATAGAAAATCATCGAGAGAGAATGGGCGTAGTAGAGGGGAGCAATACTTTGCGAGGGAGATGGGAATTTGTTGGCATTGGTGGCTGCGCAGAAGTGGAGGGATATCTGTTGTCGAAGGGCGTGGTGGTATTGGTGTGGTGGGCGTCTAAACGGGTGCAGAGGGTGCCTTCGGAAGCGGGGAGGAAAAACTTGCAGGATGCGCACCCTGATTCACTATTCGCTTTTATTGTTTTGAGAGTCGTCTAGAGGATGAAATACGATCTTCCTAAAGCATCGAGATTAAGGTGAACCGAGTTGCGAAAGAGTAAGCTTTACTCTTTTATGCCTCGGTATTTCAAGTGAACTGAATTGGAGACAGCTAAGCCGTGGCAATGCACTATTATCTTCATGAATTAAAATACTAGTTTAAAAACGTCCATATTAATAACAAACACCACGCTATATATAACAATAACGCATAATAAGAATGGTTACAGTAAGCATTGGAATAAAGTGAATTCTAATTTATCTTAAAAATATTCGAATAATTTGTTAGAGAGAGAATAGGAAAATATCCTGTCCCTTTACCTTCTCCCATGATCTAATTTCCTCCTCAATCTATAAAATACTCGGAGAAAACATCGGTGCAGTATAGATATAGACGAAAGCCACCAACAACGATTTTCTTAGACCGATAGTATCTTCAACTGTCTGGTTTGAAGGATTAAACAATCAATTTCATCCACCTGTGAAGAAGTATTAATATGTAGTTGTATATACATGAAATTTACATATTTCCTTTTAAAGATGATTTAGTGTATACACTCATTAACAGAATATCCTCACAGTCTTCGATTGCAAATAAAGCGTTAATATTTACACTTAATAAACTGCCTGAATAAAGCCAAAATAGAAAAAAACGATGAAAATTTAGTGAACTAAAACTGGAACGGAAGCTGTTGCCTTTAGTCCTCTAATCAAATAAATATCTAAGGCTCCTCTGTCGACGATGTTTCGTTTGGTTTGGAGAAAACTAATACAAAACTTTCCAAACCAATGAATGAAGCACACAACTTTGTTGTGAATGTAAAATATTCTTTTCTCACCTTTCATCAGAAAACAGAACTTGAAATGTAGTTAAGTGGTTCAGTAAATTCAAATCGCTGGTAATCAATTGAATATAAGATATTCCACAAGAAAAATAAGAGGGTAGTCCCAGAAGTACAAGACTTGACGTATAGACGTCGGTTGTTGTTTAAAAACAACTACTATGGTCGAAAATACCCACCTTAAAAAGCTTAAGTTTGAAGTTTCAAGACGCTACGTTGTTTAGTATTTGTTTGATAGTCATCAATAGTGAACGCTCTCACCAGTGAATTTGTAAACATGGAAAAAATTGCAATCGTAATGCGAAAGAATACTTTCATTTGAAAGGCCTCAGTCCAACGAATATTAAAGCCGAGCTAGACTCTACCCTGGGGAAGTCTGCTCCTTCGTTTAGAGCAATAAAATATTGGGTGGCAAAGTTTAAACGAGGCCGTAGGAGATGTCAAAACAGTAGTCGACCAAATTAAGTGACCACGTCAGAAATGTCAAAGAAAATTCTAAAAATGGAGTTGGATGACCGTCGACTGAAAGTGCGCAAGCTAGCAGACATGGTAAACATTTCAAAAAGTGGTGCATATTGCATATTGACTGAAAATTTGGACACAAGAAAGCTGTGCGCGAGATGGGTGGCGAGTTTGCTCACACTTGAACAAAAATAGTGTGGTGAGGATTTTTTAGTCGAGCATTTGGCGATGTTTCACAGAAATAAAGCCGAGTTTTTGCGTCGGTTCATAATCATGGATGAAGCATGGGTCCATCACTTTACATCTGAGAGGAAGGAACAATGAACTACAAGGAAGAATCGGGCCCAAAGTAGGCTAAGACAGTTCCATCTACTGGCAAGGTTATGGCAGCTGTTATTTTGGATACGCGTGGGATAATTTTCATTATCTTAAAAAATGAAAAACAATCAACGGCGTGTATTATGCAAACTAATTACAGTGTTTGAGTGATCATATCACAAAAAACGGCCGCAGTTGACGAAAAAGAATGTGTTGTTTCATCAAGATAATGCACCAGTTCACATATCCGTTATCGCGATGGCCAATATTAATGCGCTGAAGTTCGAATAGCTTCCTCGTGCACCTTATTCACCAGATTTAGCTCCATCAGATTATTTTCTTTCCAAACTTGAAAAAATGGCTCGGTGGTAAAAGATTTGCCAACAGTGAAGAGGTGAAGTCTGCGGTTAATGGCTATTTTGAGGAGTTCGACGGTTCTCACTATAAACAGGGTATCGAAGCTATTGAACATTGCTGGGAAAAGTGTATTAAGCCAAAAGGAGACCATGTTGAGCAATAAAGATTTTTCCCCCAATTTTTTGTGTTTTCTTTGTTAGGTCAGGTACATCTGGGGCTACCCTCGTACAACGTCTGCATACAGAATAGGAAAAAAACTGAGAGAAATTTTCAAATCGTTCACTATTGGTAATATAGATATAATAGTAAAATATAATGATGGTTTTGCTGTCCTACATATCGAAGAATGCAGCACTCAAAACACCCATATCATAAAATTAAAGGGCACGTGCCGTGAAAGCGAGAAATTTGCATTCTATCACAGAAATGGCTGCATTGAGATTATAATTTACAAGGAAATTATTTCCAAAACCGATTTTTCCTTCAATATAAACTAAACAAACGTGCTTTAAACGAGGAAGTACATACCGTAAAAAAACAGACGTCCGAGAAATGCATCCCTTAATTGACTATGATGACTTCGCATGAAAGCAAATGCATTTCAACATTTGCGATGATGTGATGCATTCGCGTGCTAGCAAATGCAAGAGTTAAGCCGCTTTAGCTAGGATGTACTCTTTTGGTGTTTCTCTCGTTCGCTCACGTAGCTTAAACGCATTGAAATGATTATAATACCTGCAGAACATTTGGAATTGCTCTGGGAAGATGGAGGTTCATAAAAAATATTAGAGCAGTCGTAGCAGAAGTAGTAGTATTTAAATTGCACGTGAATCGAACCCTAAACAAGTCTCACCGAAAGTGAACGCGTTACATGGCTATCCGAGTCCTCAAATAATAAGCAATAGTTTGAAAATCGCTTACTTGAATACCTGAGATTTGTGTTTTTTATCTGTGCTAGAAAACTTCATAATGCATGACAACAATTAACTTAAATCTAGAAGGATAAATCAATACACATAAAAAAATGCGGCCAACATAGGTACAAGATGATTTGTACAAACAGTAGATACAAATTTATAGAAAATTTTATAAATAAAACTAATACGTACAAAAAGATGTAGATATATGTAAAAGTTCAAAGATTTGGGTTGTTGAGAAAAACTCTTCAACTGAAGATTGATGGAAAAATCCCACGATATGGAAAAATACCCACACAAGAAGGGCGGTGAAAACAACCCACGAAAACACAAGGGTTATAAGTGCACTAGTATGTACTACCAGTAACTAGCGGGGGACACAAATGATATTCAACGTAATTGTATCGTCACTCCAGAGCAACCTTTTAATAGCTATATGACGTTGGGAAAAGAAATCGAAGTGTTTTTCTGGCTTTTTCAATATTTCACTCCTTTACTTTTTACTCCAGTTTCCTTTATTTGCCACAAGTAAAAATAAGATATCTAGCGAGTCCGTGAACTATTGCTGCGCAAGATTTGATTCATTCTCGTCATGTTTAAGAAGTCAGGTGAGCATTTTTAACAGAAAGGGCACTATTTCTTTATTACTCTAACTGTTTTAGTCTGAAATGAAAAATTCACCAGTTAGCCTATTAAAGATGAATAACGAATTTTTTACATCAATGGTGAGACACCAGAACACGATATCTCCAAGACTACGCTCAACGGCCCACCAAACATCGCACTGCCACTCCTGTTCATTCAATATGTTAACAACCTGAGACTGCAGCGAAGGAAAACACAACCATGAGACTTTTTATTTAGTTTTCTGCCCTGAAACAGTGGCGTGAGGGACATTTATTTTAGGGAGGCATTTTTTGTCAACTGCAAGTAGTTAGGAAACCGCGGTAAATTACCAAAAATGGGATAGCAATGAAAATATCGGCTATCTTGTAGTCTAAATAAAAATGCAAGTATAATTTCTTTGTGAATTACTATATAATAATAATAGTGAAACGTCTTTACTGAAGAGCGAGATTGAGACTTACCAGTCTCTTCTTGCATCTAACCCTTTGTAATTGAATATTTAAGAGAGGGATAACTTTTGGGAGATGCGAAAAAGAAAAA